>CDEZ01023174.1:0-20302 GCA_000826365.1 Acanthamoeba royreba | reverse complement strand
ATCATCATCATCATCATCATCATCATCATCATCATCATCATCATCATCATCATCATCATGCATCATGCATCATCGCTGGCATATATACCTCAAGGGTGTCACCCACACGGGCACGGATGAACGGCCCAGGCACAGAATCGCCAAAGGTCCAGAATTCGTAGGTCATCGGTGTCTCCAGCACGAGCGGCTGCACTCGCGTGTCCAGCTTCAACCGCACCAAAGCCGGCTCCCGACGCTCGATGGGCGGCGGCACCCGCGGCACCTGCGTCGTCTGAGCCTCGACCACCGGCAGACCCTTGCCCTCTTGCTCCTCGCGGGAGCTGACGTGGTGCGGATGGGCGTAGGGCGTTGGCTCGACGCCTGCCTGCGGCGCACAGCGTACGGCCGGTCGGCCGCCGCCGCGGCCATTCCCTTGGGCAGTGGACGTCGTCTTCTTCTTCTTCTCGGGTTCATCAGCGCCACCATCACCGCCATCACCACCATCACGATGATGAGTCCTGATGGTATCGTTGAGCATGTACCCCGCCATGAAGAGCGCAGAGGCCGCCGCCGCCGCGCCGGCCGTCCTCAGCAGCGTCCTCCGGCTGCTACTCGAGTACTTGTTGACTCCTCCATCAGTCTCGCTGTGGAGGGACCTGGAGTTGTTCAGGCGCGACCACAACAGTGTTCCGCTACCACGGTCTGTGGCTGCCGTACGACTACCGCGACCCGACCAGCCCGGCGCCGCCCTGGGAAGGGCAGCCCATGGTGTCCTCCTCAGCAGCATCTTTTGTGTCTCCAACCCCCAAGAAATCGGGGCAGCAGGAATATTCCAGGTTGGCGCCAACATTAGTTAACTAATCTGACCGTTAGCGTTAATGTACCGGCGAAATTTCAATACTTCATCACATGAAATTTCGGGCATCGGCCTATCATAGCTCATCCTAACCCAGACCATTTCAGTTGATGTGACCACTTAAAGGAAATCACTCTTTGGCCACTGATGAAGGAAAGGGACTTCATCAAATACAGAAGAATGAGGTTGAGTTACCCTTCCCTTTCCTGCTCTTCTTCTGCTCCTCTTGATGGATTTTCTTCTTCTTGCTCTTCTCCTTCTGGTTCTGCTGCTGCGGAGCGAATCCCAACGCTCGCTAGGAATGACAGCCACTCTTGCCCGAACTCACTTGCAGCCACATCCTCAGCATTCATTGGGGGCATGACACCGAGCGTGGGATCTGCTCCTCCTGGGCGCCACACATGATCAATGCATGTTGCAAGAAGGCAGAGAGAAGCAGCAAGGAACGTACTTTGAATGAGGGCCTCTACCCACATGCGATAAGAGGCCAACTGTGAGTCAGACCAGGGCAATCCAACAGAGTTGATGTAGTTGTAAAGGTAGGGCACGCCCTCTCCTGCCTGCCATTGTGTAACGGGTCGGTTGAGGTCAAGGCCATACTTCAACTGGTGGTAAAACAACAACATCATGAATCAGTGTTGGCCATGATGTTCAACAAGAACTACCAGGACCCACAACAATAAAATGATTCGAGGTGTACCAGTAGATCAAGTGTTTCGAGCGACTCATGTCTATGTAAGTAGCTAGTGGGGTACTCGCCAGCCTGCGTTCCCAAGTTTGGATCGGCACCCCTCTGCATTGGACATCAAAAGTCGAAGTGTGGCAACAATCAGAGAAAGAGAGAGAGAGAGTGAATTGTTGCATGGATGGTGGATCTTACCTCAAGCAGTATCTTGACCATATTGATATCAAAACGCCAGGTACGGAGGGCCGCAACCAAAGGCGTTTGGAAAAGGCCTTCACCATTTGGATCGATTCCTGCAATGCAAACCAATGGTGTGAGAGACACACCACGTGCTTGCGCATTACCTCACCTTGATCAAGCAGGTAACGATAACGCATGACACAAATGTGAAGGAAATCAGCGCACCTTGATCAAGAAGATAAATGACAAAGTCCAAGAGGTGTGGCTCGGCGGCAGCTCGTGTGAGAAGCGTGTTGCCCACCTCTTCTCATCGTTCAAGCGCACCATTAACGTGTTAGTAGTGGAGCACCAGGAGCAGAAGATAATTGAGTGCATTCGACAAGACGTACCAGGCAATCTGAGGTTGACGCCTTGTTCCCGCAGCATCTCCAACACGGCGATGATCTGTTTTGCATCTGTTCCATAATTACGCTCTATCGACAATCCCAATGTCTGTGCTCCCGCCCAACCCACCAGTAAGACTTTGCATCTTTTGTATTCGCGTGTGTGAGTATGCACCGCAGTGGGATGATTTTCATGCAGATCTGCTCCAGCCTTGATCAACTCTCCGCACATCTCCACCAAATCAGCTGCCCTCAGATTCTGTGTCCATCCACCCACCGCAAAGCCCAAATGTTGAACATTGATCAGACAATGCACGCTCTGCGTGAGCATGGATACAAAGAGGGAATAGGAGCGTACACTGAAAAGATGATGCAGCACGCCCTTATTGGCCCAGTCACGAGCAACAACAGAGGCACCGAGCGAGATAAGAAAGTGAACAAATTGTCTTCTTCTCGAATTGGATGCTAAGGCAACATGCAACGGCGTGCGGCCATCACGATCTCGTGCATTGATGTCGTGGTTGAACTCCAATAGCAGCTTCACCAGCTCTATGTTGCCATTGTTGGCAGCGATGTGGATCGGCTTCAGTGGTACCTGCCCTCCCATCATCATGTTCACATGTTAAGAACAACAATGAAGGAAAATGATTAAGAAAGAAGAAGAGAACCTTCTTGGTGCCAAGTTCAGATGCAGTGAAGTCAACTTTGGCACCTCTTTCCAGGAGTAAGCGCACAACACCCAAATTGTTGTTCATTGCTGCCACGACCAGTGCTGTCTGCTTCGTTGTCGCGTTGGGACCGTTCACATCTGCAGCCATCCTGGATGTCACCGAAAAGACCCATCTGCTGAGGTGCGGAGGAAGAGTACCGGCGCCGCGCGAGATCAACAAGTTGACCATGGCCACGTGACCATTCTCGGCTGCAAAGTGAAGTGCTGTCTTGCCTGTCCTTGGCTCTGTCGATGTCACCATCTTGCGTGCTTGTTCCTCATTGCCGGATCGCTCCAACAGCACTTGCGCAATCTACGCATCATCACCATCACTTGAAAGGCTGGTGTTATAAGAGTAAGAGAGATGTACCTTGACATGGCCTCCAGCTGCAGCCTGGAAGAAAAGAGGAACGGCTTTCTTGCGTCTGCTTCTCTCTTGTGCTTCCAACAGTCGACCAAAGTCATCTCCACCAGCTCCGTGCCGCAACAGCACCTGATTCGTGAGCACAAGACGTCAGCCAATTCAACGCCACAGAGAGTAGAGAGCACATGATATGCTGAGCAAAGGAGGACATACCTCAACAACATGGAGAAAACCTTTCAATGCAGCAATGCCCACAGCTGTCGAGCCCTTGCCATCCACCGCGTTGACGTCGACGCCGGCCAGAGCCAGCAGTTCCACCACGTGAGCACTGCCCACAGCAGCGGCCAGGTGCAAGGGTCGAGTGCGTGCCTCCGTGTCCGATGATGTTGATGATGCTGCTGCTCCTGCACCATCATCCTGCTTCTCGTGTGCATTGATGTGACCATTGAGCACATGGAGAGTGAATCGGTGGGGATGCGTGCGCAGCATCTCTTCGAGCACTCTGTCATAACCACACGCGCAGCTCCACCTGATTGTCATCATCATCATCATCATCACCATCATATCAGCATGAATGTTCATAGGAATCATCATCATGCACATCATCATGCACATCATCATCGTCATCATCATCATGCACATCATCATCAGGAGAGGGAGAAACCTCAGAAGGTCGTGCACTTGGGTGTCATCGAAGGGCGGCGCCATCAGTTGCTTGAGTCTCACTGCTGCTCGCACGCATTGCTCCCGCCACGCCGATTCTGCCGGTATGGATTTTGATCATTATAATAAAAATAAAAAGAAAAGGAAGATTTTCACTAAAAACAATGAATGGCAGAAGAAAACAAAATTAAAAAATAAATTGACGATAAAAATTAGAATATTCACCATATGATTTTAATTGGCGAATTCACCATATTAGGTATATATATAATGAATTTAAAAAAATACCTTTGGTGTTCGTGGTGGGGAGGGAGCGGGAGAAGTGGCGGTGCATGACGCGTTGCCACAGCCAGGGCGAGCCACACAGGCGCCTCCACGCGCGGCACACCACTTCGCTGCGCGCCACACTCACTGGGTCGAGCAGTCCCATCACGTGCTCCATCACCTCCACCGGCAACACCTTGTGTATCACCGTCGCCGTCTCTTCTTCTTCTTCGTCTTCGTCTTCTTCTTCTTCTTCGTGGGCTTGTTGTGCTTCGTCCGCTGATGAACTCAGGCACTTGCAACTCCGATCAGTGTCCTCGTCGTCGTCATGCTCCGTGATGGTGAAGGGCCAGGAGCTGGGCACATCATCGTCATCACCATCACGCTGATGTTCATGTTCGTGCATATCACGCTCCATGTTGTTGGTCAAACCGCGAGGAATGAACCTAGGTTCTTTCGGCATTTTCCGATATGGAATGTCAAGTATTCAAAGAATGTTTTCTATTTATGTGACGTATTCGAAGAATGTAAGGTCAACTCAGGCAGCAATCTGCGGGAAATTTCCACAGAATGCGGATTGGGCGTCGTTTGCCTCAACAACGACAGAACGGAGGACCATCAAACTTGGCTGCCCCTTGCGGGCAGATTAGGTTGCATGCACGCAGCGAGGACGAAGGCCATCTTGGATAGGTCTGGTACTTGATTCACCACCAAAAGCGTAAGTACCCAAAGAGTAAGACTTCATACATGGCGGATTCAGCGGCCACGGAAGAGAGTGAAGAGGAGCGACTACGGGAGGCCTGGCATCGCTGGGTGGACGCACTCTGCCGCAGTGACCGAGAGGGAAGAGAGGCGGTGTTGAGGCAGCTCTCGCCTGAGATCAGGTCCCAGCTGCTGTCAACATC
This sequence comes from Acanthamoeba royreba, assembly GCA_000826365.1. Lineage (NCBI taxonomy): Eukaryota > Discosea > Longamoebia > Acanthamoebidae > Acanthamoeba > Acanthamoeba royreba. The sequence goes on along the minus strand of CDEZ01023174.1, from coordinate 15,314 downwards.
ATCATCATCTTCAGCTGAACGTCATCAGCCATCATCACCTGAGTCCGACCTTCAGCGGGCAACTGGAGGACAGTCTCATCATGAAGTGGCTGGTGCTGGTCCTAACCTGGAACATCCCCTTCCTCGCCCCGAAGGAGAGCCACCGCAACGACCCCAAGAGAGCGCACAGGAGCAGGCGGCCAAGCCAAGCGGATGGTGGGATGGTTGGAAGAAGGCGCAGAAGAGCAGCTGGGAGCGAGTGCGGTATCCCTGGAAGAACATACTGGTGCCGACACTCAAGGGACTGTTCCCTTCGCCGCGCACCTTTGACTACCGGCCCGAGATGCCTCTGCCCTACGCCACCAAGATCGCCACGGCGCCGTTGTACAAGTACTTCATCCTCCCCATCTCACGATTCTAGGTGATCATCCATGATCATTCTTAACTCCGATAATCTAGTTCGCCTTGGCCTGCCTCGGTGTGGCGAAGCATATGGTCATGGATAGGAGCGTTCACTGGTATCGCTCTCGTGGGGATCTTTGCCGACTATGTGTTTGCCGCCGACTTCCCGACGTTCTTTGCTGCGGAGGGAGCTGCGGCCACCTTGATCTACGCTTTACCTGATATGCCTGCAGGTTCGTGCTGATGCTCGTCCTCGTTGGTCGACATGTGGATGCTCATTTGCATGTTGATGAACAGCACAACCAAGAAACATGGTCGGGGGAGCCATCATATCTGCATTCTTCGCAGTGGTCTTCCAGAAAGCGTTTGCAAGTACTTCACTCACATGGCTTGCTGGCGCTCTCTCAGTCGCCACTTCAGTAGCGGTCATGCACCTCACCGGTACGACAACAGTTATCAATCTTGCCAGAAAAGTACGAGGTTGCTGATGAAAGTTTGATGCGTGGTGATCAGGCACGATCAATCCTCCTGGAGGAGCGTTGGCCCTGTTGTACATCGTCACTCCGGCTGTTCAGAATCTGGGCTGGTGGTACATCCTCATCGCTGTCATGAACGTCGCCCTGCTCATTGTGGTGGGCGTGGCCATTGTGAATCTACCCAAGATCACCAAGTATCCTGTGTACTGGCTGTGATACAGCCATCTCTATACACCCAAACAAATATATTATGATCTTCTTTCGTTTCTTTCAACACATTGTAGCAACTTTCCAGTCCATGCAGAGAACTCGGAACGATTTTCTGAAGCATCAGAAGAAAATGAAGAGAAATGAAAAAAGAAAAATTTAATTAAATTCGCAATCGGCCAACATGACGGACTTGGGAGACGACGTGGTTTGTGCGCGCTGCGGGGGTGAGGTCTACGCCTCAGAAAGGTTCACCTTTTTGCCCTCTGTTTCGGGAGTTGATGCTCTGCATGAAATAGCTACACAGTAAGTTTCACGCACTAACATGGTTTATTTCCATCGGCTGGGTGGTGTCTTGGCTCAACATCACCAGGCTTCGTGCCGTTGGGAAGGGTACCGCACGTGCATCGTCATCTTCTTCATCATGCCTATATTAAGATTCTTGAGGAGATGATCATTTCATCATCATTTAGTTCAGTGTAGCGGAGGAAGAGGCTTATGATGATGATGATGGATGATGATGATGTATGATGATGATGATGTGCATGAAGTGTATGATATGCATGATGACTGACATGGGGAAGCCACTTACAGTTTACCACAAGTTGTGCTTCAAGTGTGCTGGCTGTGACTCGTCCCTCTCACTGGGCAAGGAGTTCAAACGTGATGGTGCGTCTCATGCTCTGAGTATACTTCCGCACAGTCTCATCGTCAGTCCCTCGTTTCAGGCCATCCGTTCTGCAAGAAGTGCTACGATGCCAACTACCGCGTGGCTCAGGGCAATCGTGTCTGATGATGATGATGACGAAAGGGCTTGCACCACCTTGCTCTCCACAACTGCCTCACCAATTCATTCCAGTTGCACACTTAACATCAAGCAAGTGAGGCAAAGTGTAAAGCAAGCTCTGCCAATACATTTGTGACAATGCTTATATTCATGTGTGATGTTGGTTGATTTTCCCTGTTCTTGTAGCTGCAGGACGACACCAAAGACCTCTGCTGCGCTCTCAAGGAGGGACTGGCCAGGGTGGTGGGCTTGGTACTGATGTACCATTTCAAAAATTGGACCCTTTTTTTGGATCTCTTCTCAGACCCACTGTAGAGAAGCTTCGTCAGCCCTTTGGCAACATTGTCCAGACTTAGATCCACAATGTGATTGCCCTTGCTGTGTGTGGAAAGTGATTTCTTGGATCTTTTCAAATGTTGAAAAAACCCACTTTTTTCAATATATTTATTGGAACAAGCAAAGTGTGAACAGGGAAATGAATGGCATGCCTGATTTGTTTTTATAAAAGTTTCTTGATGATCACAGATATGTAAAACAGCAAATATAGTGAAATATAAATAAAAAATGAACAATATGGTGTTTTGCTATTAAGATGGTGCTTTATGAAGTTCATTTTGATGATTTAATTGGATTTTCTGATTCAAATCTATCATTTGAGTCAAAAAACAAGAAAATAGATCAAATGCACTCAAAAATATTGAAAATGATGTTAAAATCAAAAATAAGATGGAAATCCAAGCATAAAATAGATATTCAACAATTTGAACAGATTGTATTGGTGAAATGAAAGGGGAGTGTGAGCAACTGCCCTTTCATGGCCTTTTTGATGCCAGCAACAATAGTCATAAGACAGCATTCAGCTTTGGGCTACTACAGACCATCATGGTGAGTGGTCACACCTCAATCACAAAACAACCGTTGTTGTACAAGTCGCTGGGGACCAATGACCGTTCAGAACAGCCTGCTGTTATTTTTATTTTTTATGGTTCCACGACAATCCCATTGTGGGACACGTTGGAATGGATACTTGCTCTGCCTTTCGTGAATCGCCCTTTTTTCCGTATGAAGCTCCCAACTCCCAGCTTGACGTAAGAAGCCGCCTCTCTGCTCATTCACTTCTTTTTCTCCACCACCAACACGACAAACGAACCGAACGAACGATGGACGGCCTCGCGGCGAAGTATATCAAGGTGGCGCGTAACACAACGGACAGCCCTGCTCAGCAGCATCGTTTGCTTCAGAATCCGATAGACATAGTATGCTTTGGGCGTTCGGGCATCGGCAAGAGTACCCTTCTAGGGGCCATCACCAAGCGCAATCTCGGGAGCACGGCCAGTCTCGACCATGGAACCCCAAGGCTCACCGGAGTGGAATTCAGGCAGAGCGTTCCTATTGGCGATGAGATCAAACAGATTCCCATCCGCTTTTGGGACACGAAGGGCATCGACGAGTGGGAAGGCCCGGCTGTAGACGGCCTATTCAACGAGCTCAAGGAACGCCAAGTGAACCCTATCTGTGTTATCTACTGCGCTGCTGCGGGGGGACGCGTGAAGTCGGAAGTGGTGAAGGCCATCCTGAAGTATTTCTACGAACAAGATGTGCTCCTCTTCTACGTCGTCACCAACATGTATGCAGGGTCCGACGAACAGATCGACGCCCAGATCGCAGAAGGATGCAGTATGTTGGAGCAGATCACCTCTGCTAAAGCCGAGCCGAGGACGAAAGAAGGTATCCTTGGGAGGGAAGTCCAGGTCGACGACGTGTACTCCTTCGGCGAAGATGAGAAGGGAAAGAAGAAAGTTCATTTCCTGGCGATCAACTCTACGCCCTACATCAGCCAAAGGACCGGTCTCAGCAAGCCACCTAAGAACGTTGACGAACTTATGCGGCTCTGCATCGAGAACCTTGACGAGGAGAGGCTCGTCCAATATTTCCTCGCTACCATAAACAACCGCGACTTCTGGACCCAGGCGACCGATCAGCTCAAGGACGTGCTTCACTACATGACCAAAACCTGCAATGTGACCGTCAATATCCTGAAGGGTTGGCTCGACGGTATACCCGACTGGCTTGACATCGCCAGCAAGCTACTTAGCCTGTTGCTGACTCACTAAACCGGCGCTGTAACAGGCAGGGGGTTGTTTTTAAAGCTGTTCAAATATCCCCACACCGCAACTCTGCGCCCTTATTGGATTTTCTTGGATTCATGCGCACACAAGGCAATGAGAGCAAAAAATTAGAGTCCTCATCGTCAGTCCCTCAGTTCAGGCCATCCGTTCTGCAAGAAGTGCTACGATGCCAACTACCGCGTGGGTCAGGGCAATCGTGTCTGATGATGATGATGATGAATGGGCTTGCACCACCTTGCTCTCCACAACTGCCTCACCAATTCATTCCAGTTGCACACTTAACATCAAGCAAGTGAGGCAAAGTGTAAAGCAAGCTCTGTTAATACATTTGTGACAATGTTTATATTCATGCGTGATGTTGGTTGGGATGTTGATTGCGTCCATGTCGTTGAGGTCTAGTTGAGGATGAGGCGGAAGCGGGGCTTATGCTGATGCTCATTGTATGTTTCCACGCTATCTTCTCCCTGTCTTTGGAGCTGCAGGACGACACCAAAGACCTCTGCTGCGCTCTCAAGAAGGGACTGGCCGGGATGGTGGGCGTGGTACTGCGTGATGTACCATTTCACGAAGTGGATCATTTCTTTGGATTTCTTCTCCGACCCACCGGGGTAGAGAAGCTTCGTCAGCCCTTCGGCAACACTGTCCAGGCTTAGATCTGCAATGTGACGGCCCTTGCTGTGTGGAAACAGGTTAGGGAAACACAATGTAAGAACTCAAGGGGGAATGTACAAAGGTTTCTCACGTTGCGGACCATTGTCGGCAGAGGCCTTCCTCTTCTTTTCTTGTAACCTGAATACACTCCCAGAGATCAGGTCTGAGAAGAGGACAGTAGGGCAGGGAAGGTGGTACTTGTTGCGGAACTCCCAGCAACCACCATTCTTCTGCTTGCCATACTGGATGTCAAACTTGAACAGTTGGAAGCCTGACAGGTTGTCTTCCCTAAGACGCTTGATGAACTCCTTGTCGTCGTTAAGAAAGAAGTTCTCGATGCCATTGGCCTTCTTCTCGGCTTTGCGACGACGATCGACCTCATACTGAGGCACGAAGAGCTCGTACCATGGAGTGTACGAGTGGAGACGCATTGGTGGCGCGTAGTTAAGAACTGTCCCGTAGCGTTCCGCTGCGACTCGATAGTGGGCGCGCGGGCAGCCGTCTGCCACTTCGATGTTGTAGTTGCGCCTGCGTTCGATGTTCTGGTTGGCGATCGACATCTGGCAGACGTTCGTAGAATTCTGCAGCAGGATCTGCCTCCATGCCACCAACTCCTGCGCAAACTGCTCGAGGTTTCGCCTCCGCTCGTCCTCTCCAGCACCACTCATGAATTCGATCCATCGATTCTTCTGAAGGTACTGAATAGCGGCCACAGGACTCGAAGCAGCTGCGTACAGAGCCTTCAGATGAATTCCCAGCTGACGGGACAACCTAGTGTGAACGGCCTTCGGGCACAGTGGTTCAGCCTTCTCCGCCAGAGCGTCGATGCCCGTAGCGATGTCGGGAATTGTTTCTGTGACGGCAGCCTTCAATGCCTTCTGGGCGAAAAGAAGACCAAGCGAGAGGTCGCATGGCGTCATGGCCGTGATGGTGCTGGTCGTATCGTACATACGCACTCGGCTGATGTCATCATCCATCATCCACCAGCTGTTGCCATTATTAGGAAGATTCGTTAGTAAGGATTGATCAAGCAAGAACAGCAGGAGCTCCTCAGCATCGTACTACTCGAATGGGGCAGATATGTTGGCTCTCAGATGCTCCTGAAAGTGTTTGATGATGCTCCGAGCGAAACGGATTCCACGGTTATGACCGGGAATGGAGACGAACACAAGACGGTCACTCATTCCATCATACGCGGCCAGGTACTGGTCGAGTTCTTGCTCCTCGACAAAGGCATACGTGAGATGCGGACACGATAGCGCAGTTCCTCCAGACAATGAGGATGATGAAGGTGGGGACGAAAACAGGGCAAGATGTGCCTGCCTATCCTTGTAACGACCCTGCTGGCATAGAGAGTTGAGTTAAGCAAATGGTGAGATGGTCCTACACAAGAGATTAACCTTGGTGGGAATCATGATCGGGTAGATCATCTCTCCCTCCGTACGAAGGAGCTGCTCCAGCTCAGCCCGCCATCCCTCGTAGGCCTCAATCTTGAGCTGATGATTCTGCCAGAGTTGCTCAGAGTTTGACGGCACCTGAAACGAGATGTAGATGACTCGCTGATAGAACGTCTTCTTGTCCTCAGGTAGCGTGTGAATGACTGGATCGACCAGAATTTCATGCGTGTATGGCCCTGGGTCGGAGCGTGGGGAAACTCTGTTCGTTATAAGGATTCAGAAGCTATCTCCTCAAACTGTTGGAGCACTAGTACGTACGGGGGCAGCGTTAATGTCCGTGCCTTGGCCGCCTTGATACATCGCTGTACTTCTTTGGATGCTGAAGCTTCTTCCGCCCACGAATGTTGGAACAAGACTGGTTTCTCAGCCAACACGCGAGGCGCGTCTGCAAGGGTGAGCACGGACACGCTGTTGATGGACCTGCTTGTGTGCAGGAATGTTAGACACGAACGCCAAGGAGGTGAGGTGGGACGTACCCCACGTCCGCAAGTTTCAGCGGGGGGCTCTTTAGCTGCAGTTTCTTGATCAATCCTCTGATCTGTTGCTCCTCGACTGACTCATCCGACAGCCCATCGCAAAATGTCTTCCAAGGAGAGTGCAGCTCATTGAGCCTGTCGATGACATAACCGAAGTGCTTGTACCGCGTGGACAGATACTTAATGAAGAGTCCAGGCACCTGGGCAAGAGTATTCTTTGGGAAAGACTGCTTCTTGATCATCTCCGAATAGATACGGTTCCTCAGGGACTTGTTGAAGATCACCTTACCTTCTTCCAGTTGAGGCTCGATCTCCTCCATCCTGGAAAGCACGGCAGCACCAACATCCTTAAACAATTCTTCCAGTTGGAGTTTGGTAAACTGTCCGCGAGGTCGATCATTCTCTTCTTGGCCGTGACACAGCCCTGTGGCCATCTCTTCGAACTGTGGAATCCAGGGCTCTGCGAAATGTAGGGAAGGTTCGCTATCATAAGGAAATGGGTCATAGCTGTTGATATGTACCCAAATCAAAGTTCTCATTAGGGCGAAGATCCGGATTCGTAACAAGCAGAGCCATATAGAAAGAGGCATGTAGGGCCTGTTCCTTCGTCCTGTCCAGAGCGTACTCGATCAGGTCTGCAGCAACACTAACAACTTCTTCCTTGAACTTGCGATACGAAGTTCTCCTGTGGATAACCAAAAGGTTAGTCGCTATGGAGACCAAAGTTAGAGCATGAAGAGGCGAGCACAACCCTGCGAGCAAGTCCCTAAACTTATCTCGTGGAGAATGTTCGTCTTCCCACCAGGCCGTGACAAGTTCCGCAGCGTCTTCGACGAATTTATCTCCGATGAAGTTACGGATGATTTCAAAGCGCTGTTCTTTCACATCGAGCTTGGAGTAACGCAGCGTGTCGCGCAGGAACTGGAGATAGACGTTGGTGATCACAGCTTTGTTGTGGGATGCCGGCTCCAACAGGCTGTGGATAAACCGCCGCTTCATCCTGTCGATGGCCAGGCGCAGTGCCTTGTACGAGTCATAGGGCACCTGAAGCTTGTGCAACTCATGCTCCTGTTCGGGAGTGTAGAACACCACAGCCTGGCTATTCTGCTTCAGCTCCCCGAAGATGCGCCCGCGCAGCAAACCTTGGAGGTCTTTACAATAGAGGTCTGGATTGCTTTCCACGTGAGCAATCGCCGTGCGCAGACTTGCCAGGGCCGTATCACGCTTGTCCTTAATAAGCTCGATCTTCCTGAAGAGTGGCGGCAGCGAGTGAGCAGCAGAAACGCAGGAAGAATGGGTAAGAGGAAAAGTATGTGGTACTGCTCTGTGGTCGCGCATCTGTTCAAGTCCCGAAGCCAGATGTCGGCTTCTTTGTGGGCGTGTGGGTAGATGACCGTGACCATGGGGAGCCGATTGAGAAGACGCATCTCCAGCATCTTGCTGAACAGCATCCCGAGAGAGGCCACCGCAGCTGGAGGGAATGTGCGATCCTCGGTGAAGATGAGCAACCCATCGACCTTGGCCGCGGCAAACTTCTGTGAAAGCTCAAGTACGTGCTCGTTGCTCTCGGAGGTCACACCTGGAAGCTGAGAATGCAAGCATGTCATGGCTGGGGAATCAGCCATCAAGAAGAAGATAGTTACGTACATCACAAAGCATGAACCCGGTACGATGTAAGATCGGTCCCGCGTAGTCAATGTAGGCCACGTCGCTGATGTCACAATGCTCGATGAGGTACTTGGCATCCGCAAAGGTGTTGACTTCATGGCTCTTCTGCTCCTCGGCCGAAGGCATCGGCTGTTGATTGTCCTCCACATCGTCCGCTTCTTCTTCCTCTGTTTCTGCCTCTACCCCCGAGGGCGGCATGGCAATTGCTGCGACCTTGTGGAACACCAGCCTGATGGAGGGTGCATTGCGCAGGAGGATGGGTCTCTTGGACACGGTTTCCTGACCGGGCGACGACCGAACCGGTCCCTCCTCGCGTATGACCTCGTTGGTGAGTAGCCTCTGATGATCAGCGTGGGCAGCCGACTTCAAGCAGAGGTAGTTGGCGACGAAGCTCTTGCCGGACCCGTTGGCTCCCCACAACCCGAGCACGAACTCGTGTTGCTCGATGTTGGCCTTTTCCAAGCACTTGTCGATCTCCTCGTTCTTGGTGTCCACCCGGTGCTGGCGGGTGGTTCGTCGCATTCGCTCCTTGAGTCCGTCGGAGAGGTCCCTTTGGATGAACTCACGAAGCTGCCTGACCTGCTTCATCACGTCCTCCATCTTGAGGAGTTTCGAGTCGACGTTGTCGTCCTCCAGGTACAGCGTATCGACCTCAACCTCTGGAGAAGACGGGCTGAAGGGCCTTGGTACCACGACGTCCACTGTACCTTCCTCAGTTATCATCTCCTTCTCGTCCTCCGTAACCTTCTCCTTCTTCTTCCTCCTCGCCTTCTCCTTACGGCCTGTCTTCCCCTTCGCCCGGTCGGTCGAAGGCTCCTTCCTCTTCTTACCTTCATCGATTTCCATGATGGAGCAGGTACGTACGAAGTGGAGGTGACAAGGGCGAATGACGGGTCTGGAGCGAGGGCCTGAGCGTTAATGAGGCGCGCAATCATTGGTGGTTGCTCTGTTACGGTAGAATCAAGGTTATTTATACTCAAAGCCCGAAACATCAGCATAAGGGGACGTAGGTAGATAGGAAGTTGAAATAGGTTGAGTTGGCCAGTACTTGATGCTTGAGTTCGTCCTCGGGTAGCCTGACCCCAGTCAAAGACTTGCCCTTGGGCGAGATCACATGGTGAGCATCTGGCCAAGGGGCCATTCGAGCTGGTACTCATAGGGAATTTGTATCTGCTTTCCCGCCGGCAGGTCGAGCTTCCACTTGAGGTTGTTGGCTTGGGTGATGACCACATTCTGCTCCTCCTGCAGCACGGGCTTCAGCAGACGCACTTTGATCTGACTGTCGTTGGACTTGGGCAGCTGATCGAACAGGACGACGTTTACGTTGCTCGCCTTGGTGTTCTTGATCGTGATGACGTGCTTGAAGGTCTTCAAGTTGGATTTGCGCAGTAGACCTTGCGTGTCGTTGAAGAAGACAGCGGGAGGATAAGTCACCTTGATTGAGTCGTCCGTTCCCAAGAACAGGGCGAACGACTCCTGAGGCGACACAGCCTTGATGGACGACTTGGCGACAAAGTTGCCGTCCATGAATACGTTCATATCGCCAGCCAGGAATGCGTATTTGTCCGAGTCATTGACGATGCTCGCCTGGCACAGTGTCTCTGCATCAGAACGGCAACAACAAACGGCGACATCAAGAGCCAAGGTACCTTGAGATAGGCGTGCGTGGAGAGCGAAGGGATGACCACATAAGTGAACTTGGCCTTGAGTTGGAAGATGCGTATGGTGACCTTGTGCGGCTTGTTGTCCGAGAGGATCGTGCTGCGTCGCGGAATCTCAAAGGATGCACAAATGCTGCTCTCTTTCACTGAGCTGGTCATCACTCTTAGCGGAGCGCTCTTTTCCACTATGTCCTCCAGTCGTTCCGCTGAGGCGAAGGCACGATGTTAGGCACAAGTTCGAACTCAACACCAAAGCATAACGAGGCACATACATCGCTCCATCAGTGGAGCAATAATTTCGCTTTGTTGAACGAGAGCGTTCATGCTGCTCGAACTCGCATGCCCGTAATATGAGTGATACGGTGACTGGTAAGGATAGGTCAAGCTTGGATCAAACCTAAACACAACAGGGTCGCTTTGATATATACCCTAAAGCCAACGAACTTGGTCGGAAGATCCGGAGGAGCTCCTCCCACTGAGGGCTGCGCAGTGGAGAGCGCCAGAGTTGCCTAACAGGACACAGAAGATATATGAGTGGTTCGCAAAAGGGATCGTGATGCAGCTAGCGATACGTCGTTCCAGTCATCCTGCGAGTTGTTGGTAATGGTGCCGTAGTAGGTAAGGCTGAGGTTCGAGTCGTCGCTCTGCACTCTTACATCATACGCTGCTTGCCAGGAGGCACCCATCACTACATATGAGAGTTGCAATTCCATCTGATTCATCACATCATCAACAAGGAGGATCATCAGATGCGCCACACAGGCCAATGGACTACTGGGTCAAATGTACCCCCTCTTTAGATTCGTTGGAGAGTAGAACATTGACTTCGCACACGCGTTCGGTTTTGTCCCTGCCGATGCCCGCCAGCGATTTGTTTGCACAATCAAGCTTTTCCCTCAGTTCTGCCACCAGAAACATGAGCGCTCCCTGGTTAGTAAGCGAGCTGGTGAGTAGGGAAGTTGAGCAAACCCTTGAGAGAGCTTTTCACGACAGCACGCCTTTCGTCAATGTCGGCAAGGCTCTTTTGGTAGAACTGCATGAATCCCATGATGTTCTCCATGCTTTGGCTGGAGAACAAGCCGTCTGCGGCTCCCTCCTTCTTGGGTTCGGCAAGGCTCTGGGCCCACTTGTCCAGCCAGTCATTCTCTTTCTGATGTATCGAGAGTTCAAATCCAGTGTGAGCTGGTGTTGGAAAGTGAAGCACAAGGGAGCAAGGCGACTGAGAACCTTGATGCGCGCGAGCGCCTCCTCCTGCCGAGCGATCTGCTCCTGAAGCTGTTCGATATCCCTGAATCCCAGACACCCAAGTTAGATCAAACAAAGAGCTTGCTTATCTTGATCAGTAGCTTCTACTCTTTACCTCTGAAGAGCGCTACGCTCCGTGCCATCGTCCTTGATGACGGACTCCCATCTTTCGTTGTAGGAAACCTGTTTGTGCGCGCACCAGGCACACGTTAGCTCGGGTCAGTTTGTTCGCGTGAGTGGGACGGGTGGCGTCTCTACCTCGAGAATGGTGGCGTCGCCCTTGCCGCCAGACACACGAACCGAGTTGCGGTCGAGCTTGGCCGACAGTCCTACCACACTTACCTCCACCGTTCCTGTTCGTGATCGTCACCACCTGGGTCAGCCACTTCCTTGAAGAAGAAGAAGAAGAGAAAAGATGAAGAAGAAGAAGAAGATACCGACGGGAAGGTCAGGAAGAGGGACGGAGCGGGTGACTTCAGCGCGGTCGTTGTAGACGGTGACCTGCAGGACAGGACAGGCCGATACCGGTACAGCGTGCCTACTGGGCTGCTGCGGCTGCTCGTCTCCACCACTACTGGGGGAGGTGGAGGAGGAGGAGGCGCTACTACTGCTCTTCTCGTCAAGTTCCATTCTTACGTGTTTGCTTCTCTCTCTACTTCTTGGCCAACGAGTAGTCTCTTCTCTACCTTTTTCTTTTTTTCCGATCGCTGATTTCGAGTTGACAGAAAATTATTGACTGAGCTGCCGTAACCAGGTTACGTATGTATTCTTGAAATTCCTGTGAGGCGGGCAAGACTGAAAAATCTCTGGAATTCGGTAGTGACTTGTTACACATTCTTGCAGACTCACTCTTTATCAATTCCATCAATCCTGATGGAATTGCCTGCCCGTAGGCCGACAGGGTCGCTTCAAAAATCGACAAGCAAAGCTTGGTCAGTTATCTTGCTTGGTCTGCTAACTTCCTCACTGCACGCACCGCCAAGAGCAACTTCGTCGTGTCCACATCTCACGTATGCTTCGTAGGAACCTGGCCGCTTTTGCTGGATGAGCGACGGCCTCGTGTTCGTCTCCATTCCTGGTCAGAATCGTGGCATCGGCTTTGTGTGGAGCATCATCAAACACTTCCAGGAGCATCTGAGAACCAACATCTCATCTCCATACAACACGTCCCTGGCCGACATCTCATGATCGGTGCACTCTAAACAGCTGCTGTATGATCGGCTATGACATCAACTGAGTGCGAATGTACGATACGACTGGCGCCACCAACATACTGGAACAGGCCTTGTTTATACACAGGGAACGTGTTGTTCAGCAGTCACACTTGCAGGTCATGGTGAGAGTGTCACCGTCGGAAAGCAGCTCACCCACAAGCTTCCTCACCGAGACGAAGATTCCCTTCATATCATGACATCCAGTGAGTGAGTAACACGTGGATCCACATGTGGCTAGAGACAGAACATGATTACCTCTTTGTCATGAAGCTGATACTCACCAGCCCGGTCAACATCCAAACCGCGGCTTTCGAGCACGTCCTCCACAAGGTCCCTGATGGCTTTGGTGATGTTGGCTTTGTCGTCTTGCCTTTGAATGCGATGGATACTGCAGCCAACGATGGAAAGAAAGAGATCAGCTGATGTGTGTGAGAGAACAGGTGCAGAGTGGAGATGTCACACCGGTGATGGTCTGGCCATTGCGTGGCGCGTTTGCCGGAAGAGCCTGCGTCGAGGACTCGCGAACCTGCTGTCATCGCAGACAGAAGAAGCGACGGGAAGAGGAGCGGCAGAAGAAGGCGGCTGCTCCGCCGCCCGACATCTTCGCCAATCCTTTGGGATTGTCTGCCTCTTCAACATGCACACCTTTTGTCTGCCGTGCACTCTGGAAAACATGAAGAAATTTCGTGGGGTTTTCTCGCATTGTTGCGCTCTGGGGAAGAGCCAATAGCCTTACTCCGAGCAACGCTGGCTCACCTGCAACTGCTGCACGTCAATGGATTTCACTTTTCCCGCGCAAAGTGTAACCGTCGACGTTCCAACTCAGGGGCAAGACGCTGGCCTGCCCTTTCGACAAAGAGTGAGTTACCCTCTGTGTCCAAAACATCGCGTGTATCTCTGCTTACCCAACGTTGAGACCAACTACGGAACATCATGCTCTTCACGATCCCCAAGAAGACCTCGACCGCTGTGCTCGACACCAAGACCAACCCTGCTGCCGTTCCCACCGTCGCGGCTGAGTCCCCGGAGCAACTACGCCTCCTGATGCCCCCGCCTCCTCCTGTCCCCCTTCGCGTTCGCCTACGTCGCCGTCGTCAGAGATCCCCAAGCTCGGCCTCTACTGGGCGCCCTGCCGGTCCCCAGCCCCCAAGGAAGGATGACCTGCAAGCTACAGCTGATGCCCTCCGTGCTGAGCTCAAGTACGCCGTTCTCATGCTTGGTGAGGCGGCCTCAGGCAGGAACGATCTCGAGAACCAAATTCTTGCTGAGAGGCTGCGCTCTGAAGCCCTCGCCTCCAGGGAGCACCAACTCGCCGAGATGCTGCACGCTGTGCAGCAGAAGGCAGCCCTGGAAAGGTACCAGCTGTCCCTGCAGCTCAAGCAGACGCAGGATGAAGCGGCCGTGCGCATCCGCCAGCTCGAAGCCCAGCTCCAGTCGGTCTCATCGCAGGCTGCCACGGACAAGCTCCAACACGAAGCGCAACTCAAGGCGGCCTTGGCAGCTCCGATCTCCCGTGTGCCTGCCACCTCCCAGTGCGCCTACTGCAAGAGGCCCTCTATCGCCGCAGTTACCGCTCCGCCAGCCCCGCTCAAGGCTCAGCTCCCAGCTGCCGCAGAGCAGGCCACCTACGAACAGCTGTGGGAGGCCAGACGGCGCATGTGGGCAGCGGAAGGCCAAGTCAACAAGCTTCGTGAGGCAAAGGAGAGGGCGGTCGCCGACAAGCTCCAGCTTGAAGCTCGGCTCAAGGTGCAACTCAACGAGAAGCACCAACTACGTGCCCAGCTCAACGTCGCAACGGAGAAGGCAACTGCCGATCAAGCCCGCTTCAAGTCCCAGCTGCACATGGCGGAAAGGCAGTGGGCGTACCAGAGGATGCGACTCGAAGTCAGCCTCAACTGGCACAAGAAGCAAGTGGCCCTGCTCAACAGCACGATCTCGGCCGCCAACAAGCCGCAGCCTCAGGCTGATGAGGTGGCTGCCATCAACAAGGCCCCCCAGTTGCTCAAGATCGACGTGCCAGCACCAGAACGTACTCAGCCAACAAAGCGTCGACTGGCCAAGGTACGCTCTCCTTGAGTACAGTGCCGGTAGTCATGGCCAAGCCTCTAACCAGTCTCTACTTTGCTAGCGAACGATGAAGAACAAGAAGACAGAGGAAGCGCCAGCAGTTCTCCCGACCAAGGCCGCCTCAAGCCCTCCCAGACGAGTTTCACGGCGCATGCGGGATGTGCGCCCAGACACCACAACCATCAGCCTCAGTCGCACCTTCAGGCTGATTGGTTTGCCGTAAGGTACGGCCCTCTCCCTTGAGCTACTAACCTTTTTCTACCTCTTTGATACAGGTAACACTTGAAGCGTTCTTCTCATTACACTCACAGGTAGCCCTTTCTTTACTATCTACTGTTGCTCACTTGGGGGGAAGTGGAGTGGTAACATGACGGTAAGTTGAGGATCCGGATATTAAGTGTCATGGGATATATATCTATATACTGTCCATTAAGTGTTGTTCTTGTTTTGGGGTCTTCTGTTCTCCGTCGTTCATCCGGATCCTCAACAAGCTGTCACGTTACCACTTCCGGGGTTGCAGGAGAAGGCCCTGTGTGGGCAGGAAGTTCGCCTTTAAAACAAAAACAAAAAACATAAACCGGTGACGGTGTCCAGTGGAATCCCTCCTGGACCTGACCCCGTTTGCTTGCTCCGGCAAGTTTAAAGTAAAGGGCAGAAGAAGGGAGGGAGAGTGGTCAGTTCCGCAAGGAGCTGGCTGCTACGCTGGCGGAGGAACCCTCGACTTAACCTCCTTGATCCCATTCCGAGTTTTCGTTAACGTCGGTTGGCCTGGAGGTTACCGAGGACCCTCGGGCACCCGCGCTGGCTTGTCAGTGCCCTCGTGGTGCGGCAAGTCTGGGCGTGGTGCCCACAAACCGGGCCGTCGTGCCCAATTTTTTTTGCCTTTTGATTTCTT
>CDEZ01023171.1:1035-15135 GCA_000826365.1 Acanthamoeba royreba | reverse complement strand
TGATGGTCACTCTCGATATAGGGAATGGCGAGTGGCAAGGCAAGGAAAAGAAGCGATTCACCATTCTCTGGCGAAGTCCGGCACAGTGGGGCGAGATCATCTACAAATGGGTTCGTTTCTGATGAAGCTGATAGACTTCACTGGTTGAACGCTTTCCGACATCATTCTTTCTGCAGGTTTGTAACAGTGGTCTTACAGACACGGTGATGACCCTGTTCGAGCTTCGAGAAGGAGATGATACAGAGGGCCAGGGTATATCCACCTCGCCCTTTGCCATGTGCGGTCGGATCGTGGGCTCATTCTCTTGTATCAATCAACCAGAATTCCACAATCTTGATCAGCAGGTGCTGATGAAAGCTCTGCAGACGTTGGAAAAACAAGGCAAGTGCCAGGTATAATTCTCTTCTACTACTCTCTTACTCTTACCAATGTTCTCACATTTGTCTTGAACTGATGGCGCTCTATAGGTGTTCTCAGGCCACCAAAGCGACGAGGCCGGCGTCAAGTTCTTCCTCGTCTAACTTCCGCGCACGCACATACTTAGCATTCCATATTTTGAAATCTTACAAATCTTTTCTAAATTTTTGTTCGGATGTTGCCTGTTTTTCGTTTTCTGATCATCATCGTGCACTCATCATCACGTGTGAAGCAGTACTGTCCTTCTTCACAGTGCACGTGAGCCTGCGCTACTTCCACATCAGGCCAGGAGACAGAGACTCAGTGCTGGGCGGCACATTGACAGAAAAATACTGCTAACTCAACCGACTTTCTCATGAGGAAGAGTGCAGAGACAACGACGGTCCTGGCAGAAGGCCTGCGCGTGCTGGTGGGTGGCGGGTCGGGCTTCATCGGTTCGGCGCTGGCCCAGCACCTGGCCATCCAGGGACACACTCTCCGTCTCATATCACGAACACGCAAGGCACGTATTTGTAGCAATTATGTTCTTATTTATTTTTTCTAATATTGCAGGGACGAAATGGTTAAATTATTATTCATATTTAAATGCTAATTTTTTAATACATTTTAAATTTCTCCGCCTTCGAACAGGATGACCTCAGTGTGACGTGGGAAGAGATCGAGCGTACGGGACTGCCGCCGTGTGATGCAGTCATCAACCTTGCAGTACCGTTGCCCACACGATCGCGTTTCTGGCTCTTGTCATGTGCACCCTCATCATGCCCTTTTTGATTCTTCGTGGGATGCCAGGGTGCGAACTTGATGGGCAAGATTCTCTGGACGCAAGCCTACCGCCAAGAGGTGTGGGACTCGCGAATTGGCACCAACCGGACGATCGTATGTGTAGTCAAAATGGTCTTCCTTTGGCGTGTTCATCAGGCACTAATGGAAAAACTCGACTTGCACGATATGCAGGCCAAGGCCATCGCTAGGATGAGGGAGGAGGAGCGACCGAGAGTATTTGTCAGCGCTTCGGCAGTTGGGTTCTATCCCACCGGCATTCCTGGTCCAGAAGTGGATGAAGATTACAGCCCGCGAGCGGATTCCTGGTTCGGTGAGCTTACCGAAGCGTGGGAGAATGCTGCTGATGAGGCCAAGGCCCACGTATGCTCTGCCCACAGTCTCGATATACACTGTGATGATCAACTAAACAGTTAACAATTCAGACAAGAGTGGTAAAACTAAGAACCGGCATCGTTCTCGGCAAAAACGGAGGCGCTCTAGCATCAATGCTTCCCTCTTTTCAGGTGCGCTCTTCGTCCGCATAAAGGAAGTGCATAGAGTTCTAAACGACATCTCTTCAGTTTGGCATGGCCAGCGTGATGGGCGATGGTAGACAGTATTTCCCCTGGATCCATCTGGATGATATGGTCGGAATCTACGAGGTAATTGTCTTTCGTCATGTTTTAGGTTATATCTGCCTCACCTCAATTTCATGTAGCATGCTATGGTCAATGAAAATGTGACCGGCGTCTTGAATGGAGTAGCGCCTGAGGCCAAGAATGCACAGGGTAGAGATATAATGCACCTTACTTCCAGCGTTGCGTATTCATCAGTTTCCCCCCGCAGAGTTTGCGGAGTGCCTTGCGCAAACAATGGGGACGAGCGTCAAGTTCCATCTTCCAGCATTCGTGATTGGAGCCATGTTTGGATCGGAGGTACGCTTCGCCGCGTACGTGAGAACCAAGTGGGAGAACTTAGCGTTATCTCTTCTCTGACACAGAGAGCCAAGCTCTTACTTGAAGGACACAAAGTGATCCCGAAACGCACGCTGGAGAGTGGTTATGAGTTCAAGTATCGTACACCTGACGTCACTCCTAACGCTGTCACAAAGGCTAATATGGTGTGTTCCATCGTGCAGGCATCCTCAGCTTGCCGAAGCCCTTACGGACATCCTGAATCCACAGAAGTAATCGGCATAACTGTTGGCCCACCCGAAAGCAATCCAGGATTAGGCTAAGAGATGCTATGAACGGCCTACGGTGCACTACTGAATGTATCCTCTGGCCACACCCGCACATCGATCCCATTACTAAAGCACATACAGCCCATAGGGTAGGGAACCACAAGAAGTGATCAGGACCGTTAACGGTGGAAGGAGTGTTTCTTGCCTTCTGGTGGTTATTTTAGAATACAGTGGATGAGGGTATGACGTGATCTTCAAACAGGTGCATGTGCTACTGTGGCCACAGTCGAATTGAGGGACTGCTCTCGGAAGTCTTGCATCCATTGGCGATCGCCCACTTCAGCACGCGAGAATGATGGGCCCGAGCTGCGTTAGCGCAGGTTCGAAAGTCCCAGGGACATCCATTCGCTCGAGCCCACTGCAGTACTTCAAGATATCCTCCTCCGGCCGCCTGTGCACACGTCCATTCATCCCACTTACATCCATTCTCTCGGGCCCATTGCAGTACTTCAAGATGTCCTCCTCCAGCTGCCTGCGCACACGTCCACGCGTCCCATGGACATCTCTTAGCGCGAAGCCACTGCAGCAGCTCCAGATGGCCTCCTTCGGCCGCCTCGGCGCAGGTCCACTGATCCCACTCGCAGCCGTTCCGATGGGCCCATTGGAGCACATTCAGATGACCTCCCTTGGCGGCGAGTGCGCATGTCCGATCGCTCAGTTGACAACCGTTGGTGGCAGCCCATAGAAGGACCTTAAGATGACCTCGGCGCGCGGCGTGCTCGCTGGTGCTGCTGTCCCACGGACAGCCGTTCCGGACGGCCCACTGCAACACTTCCAGATGACCTCCTTCCGCTGCGCGCGCACAGGTCCATCCATCCCATCCACAGCCATTGATGCGCGCCCACTGCAGGACCTCAAGATGGCCGCCGCTCGCGGCCTGCGTACAGGTGTCGCGGTTCCAAGGGCAGTCGTTGGCGCGCAGCCATTGAAGAATCTCGAGATGGCCTCCGCGCGCGGCCGCCGCGCAAGTGCGCCAGCTCCAGGGACAGCCGTTAGCTCGCGCCCACTGCAACACATGGAAACGACCCTCCCGGGCCAGTTGCGCACTAAAGTCCCGCGGCGGCTTCCCCGACCAGGTGCGTACGACGCGCCGGCCGGTCGTGTTGTCATTGTCCTCCCCGTCCGCCCGCCGGCGTTTTCTAGAAGCGGCCGCCGCGGCCACGCTGCCGCCCGTTCGCAGAAGATGGTTCCAGCGCCGACACACGAAAAGGCAACATGGGAGGCTGAGCTCTTCTGTGTGACTAAGTATCACGCTGACGAGTTCAGGTGGCAGCACCTCCTCCATGAACCCCCTTCTTCCCCCCTCTTCTTGGTTCCACCACTGCCTGTTTGTTTGCATTACTAACATTCCTGGGAAGTGTTAATATGTGAAGAATTTTCATACATTGAATTCTGAATTCATCTTGTCGACAGAGAAATGGAATTTTCTTTTTGCTATCCTTTTTAAACCAAAATCTCCCGATGGCCACAAAGGAGCCGATCATGACGACCCCAACCACGTTGACACCAACGTCGCAAGGAGTAGCAACGCCAGGTACCTTGATGGGAGGCCGTCCGTGTGCGCAGTGCCAGGCACGTCACGTCTCGTGCGATCGTCAACGTCCGTGCAAACGCTGCGTGGAGGGCGGCCCAGAGATGGCGTCGGCCTGCAGTGACCCACCCGCCGCGCCCAAGCGCCGCGGCCGGCCGCCGGGCTCGACCAGCAAGCATAGGCAGCCTCGCCCGCAGCCGGTGCTCATGCCGGCCGGCACCAGCGCCAGCGCCGCCGCCGCGGCCATATTGGCCGCTGCGACCGCAACATTCCCGAGTGTGTCGACAGCAGCCGCAAGTGCGACACCAACAACAGGGACAGCAACGTCGGCGCCGCCTACCACAACCACCACGATGACATCAACGCCGATGATGAAGTCCTTCTCCCTTGGCGGTGTGGCAGCATTAGGGTCACAAGCACCGTTACCGTCCATCGAAGCCGTCGTGCGCCAGGCCGCCGGACGAGGAAGTACAAGCGTGGCAGCTACGCCAGGAACGAGCGCCACTTCAACGTTATCATCTCCATCATCAGCAATGCCGACTTGTTCATCATCAGCAGAGGATGCAGGTCCTGCAGCAAAAAGACAGCGAGTCGATAGCAGCGGGATAGGTGTGGAGGAAGGTGCTGCGTATCATCGTGCAAAGCCTTCACGAGCTGCCGAGCCAAACACGCCACCCCTTGAGAGCCATCCCCATGAGTTTCCTTCGTCATCTCCGCCTTATCAAGAACAGTCATCACCCTTGACCGATCAATCGAGTGCGTGATGGTGAAACTTGCGCCGTCTGGCAAAAGCTTGCACTGAACATCTGCACACTTGTCTCTGATGTATTTAGGTGAACGAAGGCATTTGTCAGCCAGCAGGCACGATATGGGCAGCGATGGGAGCGAGTCGGTCATGCTGATGCGAACCATACTTGACGAGCTGCGACGTCTGCGCTCGGACTACGTGGCGCTCCTACGGCGGCAGACGGCTGTGGAGGATCGATTGAACTCCATAGCGGCTACAATCGATAAGCACTATCAGACACCAGCGCATCAACAACATCAGCCGAATGCTCAGCACAATCCGTATCATCTCGGTCAACATTCCGTATCTTGTGATAGAGAGTCCTGCTGCACTTGGTCCAGTCTGCCTCCTGCTAGTGCTGAAGATGTTGCTGCAGCATTCAGCAGAGCAACAGCTGCCGTCACTCCTCCATCCTCGCCGTTTTGTGGTATCGTTGCGACCCGAGTGACCTCGGCAGCTGGAGCCTGGGCTTCGATCAGCTTCCCTTCGATGAATTCTCCCTTCTCGATGCCTCCTACTTCCCCGCCAGTTTCCTGGTCCGTTCTTACATCACCACCATTGCCGTCCACAGTGCCTCCGCAGGCATTCGACTGCTCCCGGCCGCGAGTGCTTTCACTCCTTCCACAAGGGCAGGTCTCAAGCAGCTGTGATCGGCCCTGGGTTATGGAGCGGGTCGTCATAGTCGATCCAGAGCGGGAGTCAGTGAAGCACAGGTTTCCTTCTCCTGATCTCATCCAGTACTTCCACAACAAGCGGCCAGTTATCATCGCTGCGAACGAAGCCTTCCAACAGCTCTCCCGATACTCTAGCGTACCCTGCCCCTTTACTTTCTGTGAGTCTGGTTTCGCTCATCTCACTTGCCTGCATTGCGCGCTAAAGGATGATCTGCATGATCTCAACACGATGTGGATGTACCCTCCCATCGTACGAGAGAAGCTCGCGATCCTCTATAGGGACTGGCTGTTCAAGCAGGCTCCTGCGTGCCTCAGCCCTGTGTTCATGCTCACCTGTCCGATGCTAACGCGAGACGGCACGATCATGCACACGCTCTCACGCACTCAGCTTTACTTTGATGACAAGGGCGAGTACTCTTGGAGCCTTAGCGTTCTTGACTACTGGCGGCCTGTTGCGGGAGACGAGGGACCCGTTGAGCGGGCGGTGGAGGACGATATTGAGGCGCTGTTCCACCCATGTCGAGCTGCCTCGGCTTTGCTAGGCCACGATGAGCACAACACTAGCTCGTCATGGTGAATCGCAGCGCGTTGTACAGATAGATTAACTGTTCATACACAAGTCAAGTTAACATCGCAGAGTACTTGATCGTGACAGAGCCGCACGGGAGAAAACTCTTTCCTCCCCCGCTCTAAGCACGGGCATCAATCTCATAGAGTCTCGTTGACATCAATACGGTAGGAGACCTCACGATCGCGATCTGCCGATGAATACCAAAGGCTTTCATCCTCCCAACAGCGGCCTCGGCCCTGTTTAACGAAGAGCAAGATTAGTTAGATCATCTCGTGCCATTCGTCATAATGGCAGTAGCAAGCAGGAGGTCAGGCCCGTACTGAACATTCATGCCATGGCCACCACATGCCATGCATGCTGGAACACCACTCGCATCCGAACGCGTACAGTGTTACTCTACATTCATGCGCGGGAAGAGGTGAGTCATCAAGAGCCTGGCCGTGAAGGCTAGTACTGGTCTAACCTGTTGGGCATGCACACGCAGTTCTCGTGGAGGAATCCTCTCATCTCGTTCCCAAATCGAGTCCATTCGACGAGCTTGAGGAGCAGCCACAGCGGCGCGAAGAGGACGCACAGCATCACCGCTGGCGGCAGCAACACCACACTCGTTGCTATCCTGTACACCATAAGTAAAACAGATTTAGTTTTAATTTTGAATATAAATGAATATAATTTTGTTTTATTGGATTTTTATATGAAGAATGTATTATATTTATATTTTTAATTCTCGTACCGCAAACATCTATTCATCTGTTTTTTCCTCCTTCGTGCCCCTGTACAGGAATTTTAGAATTAATGTAAATTATTAATTTCTGCAACCAAGTAGCGGCATGATGTTACCATCTTGGTCATCTTCGAGCAGCTGGTAGCGAGACGACGTGCGGCCTCGCGTGGCGTCTGCTGGGAGGGATGAGGCCGCACGCAGGGGTTCGATGTGGACCGATTTCGAAGGTCTGATCCAGGGCTCCGGTGAGTCGCGGAAGCCGCGCTGACCACCACCACCGGTGGACGATGGGTCTTGCCCATCATCTGCCGTTTCGAATCCCTCCAGCCAGCTTGGTGGGCGCGCCTCCCCCATCTTCTCTGCCCCAATAAGCGCAATAATTTCGGAAATAGTCAAATTTTTCTTCAAACACGTTAGCAAAAGACATTTAATCTTCACCAAACACGAAGGCATTTCCAAAATTCCAAACACCACCGATGCTAAGTCGGAATTAAAAGAATATGTTGTTGCACAGATCTCTACAGTCGCTGATGATCGTACACTGATTGTTGGCTGGGTTGCAGGTCGCTTGGCAAATGTTCCTGT
Organism: Acanthamoeba royreba; assembly: GCA_000826365.1. Lineage (NCBI taxonomy): Eukaryota > Discosea > Longamoebia > Acanthamoebidae > Acanthamoeba > Acanthamoeba royreba. Next base: position 7,841 of record CDEZ01023171.1, on the reverse strand, counting down.
TGGGCGAGCTCAGCGACTTAGGAACGAAGCTTCCAAAAAGTCGGGGTCCAATTCTTTCCAAGAAAAAGCCCGACCATTTATGAAAAATTTAATGACCCCAGCGTGTACAAATAGGAGAAGGGAGTCAGTAGCATAAATCCCCAACTGACCGACAACATGAAGCGCAGGCGAGAACACCGCGTTGCCATCGACAGCTACGGAGAAGAACAAGGCAGTAGTGCTACTACTCCTACGGAGGAGAAGACGGTCGCCCTTGCCGTCGTGGGTGTCAGCGGCGAGGAAGATGAACCCGCACTGAAGAAGGCGCGCAATGGACCTGCGACAGAGCAGGAGGCGATAGGAGAAGATGAAGAATGGAACTTGATCGCGCGCTTACCGTACCCTGCTCTGCGTCTCCTTCTCGAGTACCTTCTTGTTCCGATCACTAACATCACTGCCGGTACGCAACTGAATCCATCTTCTTCAATTCGTTGCTCATCAGCTCACTTCTGGATGGCTCCGATGTTCGTGAAGGCGAAGCAGCTGATGATGACGATCAGGTACCGGACCAGTGTCGCGTGCGCGCCGCAAGCTACAATGTACCCATAGACATGGACGACGACATCCCTCCTGGCGGTGCGGAGTTTGAAGAGGCGATGATGAACCTAGAACTCCTGGAGGGCAAGCGCATGCGCACGCGGCCCTAGTACGACTGAGAATCTTCATTTATGTCCGAGTGAACATCATACTGAAGACTTGTGTGCTGAATTGTGGACAGTTATCTTCCTCCGTTCTTGGAAGAAGGCGGCGACAAGGATGGAGTGTGGTCGAGCAGCGTGGCTTCCCTCCGTCTGGTCAACCACGAAACCAAGGCTGCTGTAGACCTCATTATGGGTAAGGATAGAGCGAAGCTGATCGGCATGTACCCACTGGAGAGATTCCTCACGACGCACCTCACGCCGGCCGGTGTTGGTGTGCCGCTCTTGACTGACTCGGCCGATGCGGCGCAGCAAAAGAGGGCGTTCAATCAGCTAGCCGACATCACTCTGGGCGTGCTGGCTGCGCGTCTGCAGCAGAGCAGGTACTTCAGCGTGCATCAGCGATAGGAGTTAAAGTGAATCTCAACCCTAGTTCTCCTTCCCTTTCGGTGAGCAGGCTTCCCAAAGTGATGGCCTATGTGTGGGACAATTGGAACTTTGATCGAAGCAAACTCGATTCTCTTGAGAGAATTCTTGCTCGTGACTCGTCCACCGGGCGGGAGCCTCTGCTGCAGATGGAGTACTTTCGCAAGGAAGATGACTTCTTGGGGATACAGTACGGAGGAGGCATCCGATCCAGTCTCTTCCTCACTTTGCCTGATCAACCTGAAGGTATTTCCTCACCACTTACGCCGTATCGAGCTACATTCTCATCAACACGAGGGTCCATTGCACACACAGAGCGACTACAGATCGTGATGTCAGCAATACAGTGCTGGGATCAAAGGGACGAGGGCTGGGATATGGGAGCCTCTGTGGAGCTATACACTGCCTCCTCGGCGTGGAAGAATCACCTAAATGCAGTGACCTCGGCCTCGGACGATGATGACGAAAAGGAGGAAAAGGTTCAGTTCGAAGAACTAAAAGATGGCAACTCCCGTTTGCTGCTCTTCGAAAGCGATCGATCTCGCGGAGAGATCGTGATGAACTCCATCGCTAAGTTTAGCATTCTGCGTAAGCTTGCGCAGTGCCTCGGCCTTGGCGGTGCAGCGGCGGGTCAGTCGTGGACTGGACGAGAGATGCTTACGGTTCTCCTGGCTTGCTTCGGATTTGCGTGGAAGCCCGACGTAGAGCTCCTTTGGCAACTCAATTACTCGCACAATGATGGCGACGAGAATGATCAAGAAGAGAAGGATCATCTCGAGAACGAGAACACCTGCAGGCATGAAACTCTTCGACTAACGAACCGCGTCAAGCATGAGCAGCTGAAGAAGCTGAACACATACATCAACGAACTGCACCAACTTCTAGATAGTCACGGACTGAACTCTGGCCAGGTACAGAGCAGGATTCTGAACAGCGATCACAGCGGGCAGAAGAGCTAACGAGTTTCTCTCTTGATTGGCAGGAGAACGAGAGAGTGCTGGCGCTGATGACCAGACGCACTGCCGCTTTCATCGGGCAACTACGCGTCTCTCGCGCCACAGCCCTCCTGGAAGGGCGAACAAAGGGAGACGGTGCGTGGTCCGACCACAAGTCCTCCACGGCTTTGACGCGGATGGTAGGCACAAATGTAAGTCCCCTCCTGCCCACGAGTAACTCCGATTCTCTCTGATCTTCGCATCCTCTGATTTAGATTGCCTCCGAGGTCCGAGTCCTCTATGCCCGAGAACTGCACGTGGTCTCCGGTGGTGAGTACTCCGGCCTTAGAGAGTCGACCGCAGAGATGGCATTCCGCGTACCTCGCACGAGCCTGAGTGCTTTCCTGCCTGATGACGCACACGACCTCGCAGACGGCGATACCGTACACCTGATCTTTGGCCTTTCGAAGAGATCAGGAGACACCTATGAAGGAGGATGTCATCAGAGCATGGCTACCGTTCGAGTCGTCGCAACTACTAAGCGTCTTGAGGACATTCTTCGCGCCAAGTTCGACGTTCTTGCGCAGACAGCCCTCATTGAGATGGAAAACGAAGAGGAAGAAGGCAATGAAGCAGATTCAATGGAGGAAGAGGAGAAGAAAGAAGGCGGAGCCCGTAAATGCTCAACGGAGTTAAAACCCTACGAAGAAGGCAAGGGAAGGTTCCTGCTGCGTCTCTTCCGCGAGGTGAGCTCGGTTGAAGCCAACAAGAGGGTGACTTCCACCAAGCTGATAGCTGCCGTGGGACATCTCCTCGGTCTTTCGCTTCGCCAACCGGACCAAGGTGATCCGCTCTCCAGTGAAGACGAAGAGAACGCATTCGCGCACGCTGTGATTGAGTTCCTCTTCTTCCTGTTCCGCGCGGCAACGTGGGATGCGGATGAGGGCACCTTTCCCCTTCATTCCCATCAGGCTCTGAGCCGGCCCCAGAAAGATGTCGCCCTCATCTGCAGTGGATTGCAAGCGCTCCTTCATGGTGCGTACGACGAGGATGAGCCGATCGAGGATGATGAATACGTTCCGGAACTGTTGGGGGAACCAGGCCCTGATGGCACTGTCGACTTTGCCTCCATGGTTTCTGCCTATTTAGGTTGACATCGCACGCGAGGCGAGCCATGGCTCCTTACACTTTTGCACATGGCACTTGTACGTCATCTTCGGAATAGGAATTAAGAGTTCACTCACCACCGATAGACGATGCGATCCATGAGAGGTTCCACCACAAAAAGAGGCGCCGTTGCTGTGTGCTCATGATGGCGATCCTCCATGTGTGATATGCACGGGAGAAAGCAGACTACTTGCGTGAAATCAGCATGCTGGGCATGTGCCGTACCTTGCTTGGCTGCCTTGATTCATGCGCAATGCTCAAGGATGAACGCCATTCCATGCGGTACTACTCTTGCAACCTTCTCTCCTTCAGGCAACTCAGGAAGGTCCTGGCCTGACCAGATCCCAAAGAACGATCCTAATCAATGTTGTGGTGTAGTCCTGGCACCCAACCATTTTGTTGAGGCTGCGAGAAGGTGGGCGTAGTCTCGGTCTAGGAGACCAGATGACGGAATGGAACTGGCAGTCTTAGCTCATTCAAATAGTTTAAAGTATCTTATGGCTTCTCTCCCTCACTGTACAGCGCAAAACAGCTAGACGCTCATCTTTTTCACCTTGGGAATGCACCAGCGATACTATAGTTCGTTGTGATCTCTTGCCACTCATTCGTCCTCTAAGAACGACCAGATCTTCACTTTCATGTCATTTGCTGCGAAGAAGAAAGGAGGATGGTCTGAGCAAGCACCAAGAGAGGGAGCGGCAGCAGGTAGGTACCTCCAGAGACGATACGGCGAGAGGAGCAGTGAATGGAGCGAATGCGATCCTCGTGCTGTTCGCCTCCCGGCGTGCAGACTTTGTAGTGAGGCGGCTCAGCTTCTCCAAGGTCAGTGAGATTGAACACTCTGATGGTGCAATCTCGTGATCCACTGACAAGCTTCCATGAATCAAACTGCAGCTCTCGCACAGATCCTGAAAAGCATCGCACCTCATGCGTTAGGTGAAGTCTAAGCTATTTCATCGCTCGCGAAGGATGGCTTACCCGTGTGAGCATCGATGGTGGTGCGAAGCTTGCCGCTGTCCCATATCTGAATAATGCCGTAGTTCACGTGTCCTCCTCCAACCTACGGACAAACCAGACTGTTGTTACCAGAGGCAGCAAAATAGAAGCCTTAAGGCATAGAAAGAAGTTACAATGAGGCGGTCATCGAGCCACTGAAGACACCAGATAGGATCACTCTTGGGTAGTGCTCTGTATGAAGAAATAGAATCAACAAAAAGTCTGACTAACGAGAACAGGAACGTAAGGTTCTATCATACCTAACAGAGGAGACAAGCTTGCCCGTGCGTAGATCCCAGTGGTTGATGAAGCCAACGTCGGAACCCGACACGAGCTGATTGCCTGCGTGAGGATGAGTAAGCCGCGTTAGACACGAAAGAAAAAGCTCGCAAGAACCTACCTTGGAACTGGAAGCAGCGTCCGCTCTCCTCACCCCACTGATTCGTAGGAATATCCAATACGCTTGTGCCTGTGGTAAGGTCCCATACCTTTATCTCTTTGAACGACTGCGAGACCAAGGTGTTTCCAGCTATCTGCACCATCCAAGGTCCTCCCTGCATATTGGCCCACATCATAAAAGGGCGACGACTCTGAGGCGGTTGTCTTCATAGAGGCGTACCCGATGACCACGTAGTTGTTGGATGCTCTTGCCCGTCTTCATGTCCCAAACTTGGATCACTTGCTCATCAGCGCATGAAACCAATTTCGTGTCATCCTCGAGAAGTCTGCCAAGGATGAAGGTCAAAAGAGAGCAAGTTCAGTCCTTTCACACAAAGACATACCGCAAGCATCTCACGATCGTTCTATGTGCTTTGATCGTTCTCAGTTGTCTTCCAGTGTCGATGTTCCACTGCGTAATCCTCCCTGATTCAGTACCGTTTACTACGTAGTTACGTTCTTCCGCTGAGAGTTGCACACAGCGAACGGTATCCGAATCTACAAAAGTCTTGACCGACAGGCAATTGCCCTCAAGCCAGTTCCTGGTGGACAGCAGAGGGCATCGTTTAGTCAACACACAAGTCCCAATCCATTCATTTCAAAACAAGTTACCTCTCCAGCCTCTTGTAGTGCCTGAAGTTTGTTCTCCAGTTCGCTGATATCAAACACACACGCACACATGTGGTGTTAGCCTTGCCGACCAGCACGAACCTCAAGTCAAGAAGTGCAACGGTACCCGTCGGAATCCACTGTACTGCATCGCCCATCCAGCGGTGCGCCGGGAAGTAAAATTGGAAGAGTCTGCCAAGTAAATAGGAGGTGAGTACTCTGTGTGGCTATGCCACGAACATGTCGAGCATCCGCGTCATCATCCGCCACACAGAAACAAAGACACGTACTTCCTCCAGAGAGCTTCATCGAGCACGAAGTGGTTCCAGAAGGAGTTAAGCAAACCCACCGAATGGAGCAGGTCCGCGGGTCCTCCCAGAAAGGACATGATGTGGAACGTCACCTCATCGGGCAGCATCTCGAACGCTCCCTGCAGCGAAGCCTCTGGCTCAGCAGCACTCGAACTCTGCTGCGTTCCTGTGCACAGCACAGTACATACAAAATGCCACCACAAATAATTAGTGGTCCACATGTGTGCACCCAAAAAATAACATCAGAAAGAAAAAAAAGATGATTTAGTTCGTCAAGTCTGTCTGATAACTTAAATATTTAAAAAAGAAAGAAATGAGGTGACAGTACCATCTGCCAGAGCCAAGTTGTGAAGGGCCGTTGCCACAGAACCAACGGAATCTGTAGCCAGCACCGCCGTCATCTTGTAAGATGTGTTTGATGGACGAGATTTACGGTGTACTTGAGGCCTCGAGCCTTTTCAGCAATTTCTAACCTTTTCAGAAACCTACTAAATTGTTCTGAACAGGACATACTTGGAATTCCAGAATAAAAGTCACAGAAAGAGTCCAACTTTCGTTGTTTGTTTGGTTTTTCTGAAATCGTTACAAATCAACGCAAACACGGAGGAACAAGAGGAAGATGGCAGAGACATTAGAGGAAGTGGGGGCGCGACTTCAGGTACTCCTGGAGCAGTATAGACAGATCGATCTTGCCTTGGCCCAGGACCCCTCCAATGAGGAGCTTAAGACCGCCAAGAAGGAAATGCGAGAAATCATCGCCCTCACAGACGACCTCTACAAGCTTCGCAGGGCCGAAGCGGCTGCGGCTGCCGCCCCGCGGCCGCCCGTCCCTGCTGCCGCCGCCGCGGCGAGGGCTCCACCGCCGCCACCGGCTGCCGTCGCCGCACCTCCCCCGCCCCCAACTGGCTCCTCCTCGGGGACGCCATTCCAGGTGGGATCGCGCGTACAGGCCCTCTACCACACCGATGGCCTATGGTACGATGCCATCATCGACGCCATTACCGATGCTGGAATTTATAAGGTGCATTTTTCCTTCAATTTCGCCCCTCCCCAAAAAAAGGGATCTTGAATGGACTAATTATCTTCCATTTCTCTTCTTTCTGATGGGTTTTGATTTATTTGCTACTTGATTGTTTTTATTTGAAATATTTTTAATGATTCTTTTTTAATAAGGAAAATAACATATGAGTGGAAATAAATAATAAAATAGAAACTTGAAGGTCAACTGAGTGCTCAACGGGGGGGGG
>CDEZ01023170.1:7013-30087 GCA_000826365.1 Acanthamoeba royreba | reverse complement strand
ACTTAGAGTCTGACGGAGTGGCGGTTCGAATGTGGTTACACTTCGCCGGACCTACATTGCGCACAAGCGGGACGGAGGCAGTGACATTAAGATCAGTTGACGCGCATTTTCTCCCGTAGCTTGTGGTACTCTCTCCTCGCTGTCACTCCCTACCTCTGACCCACTGCAGGCAATAAAAGCGGACAGGGGATTCACTCTTTCATCAATCCACCAGCTTCACAGCTTAACCAACGGATCAACTGCAACAGACATCAGCGTTCACTCCACCATAACGAATTCGAGACCGCAAGCTCAAAGACTATCGCCGCTATCTACGAAGCACACACATTGGATTGCGACACTGATCAGCATGAGCGGAGCTAACCAATTGCTCACGGTATTGCTCGTCCTCACGAGCCTCTCATTTGCAAGCGCCGGCTACAAGGACTCGGTGACGACCCAACACTGGGGCTACTGGCCAACGACATCGTCATCTTATCCAACCAAGCCTTCAGCATCACCATCATCGACATGCCCCTTAGAGTCACCTTCGCCTTCTTGTCCATCTAAGGCCTCGGAGTCACCTTCGCCCACTTGCCCAGCCCAGTCCCCCTCGCCTCCGAAGGTGTCAAAGTCGGCATCGCCGTCTCCATCTTCATCGGCAAGCCCATCCCAGTCAGCAAGCCCTTCGCCCTCGGAATCCCCATCGGTCTCTCCTTCTGCTCAACCATCAGAGACTCCATCACCATCGGCTTCCCCTTCGCAGTCCCCGTCACCTTCACCTTCGGCTTCTCCTACGCCGTCGCCTTCGGAATGCCCCTCAGCCTCGCCTTCCCCGCCGGAAGAGAGCCCCAAGAAATGCCACAAGTGTCAGGAAACTCCTACTGAGTCGCCTTCGTGCGAGTGCGACGGCCCTAAGTGTGATTGCAAGCATAAGCATAAGCACAAGCCCTCTACCTCGCCAAGTCCCTCGGCTTCACCCGCGCCCACTTGCCCCATGGCATCCGAATCGGCATCTCCTTCTCCGTCGGAGAGTCCCTTACCCTCAGAATCTCCATCGTCCTCTCCGTCTGCTCAGCCATCAGAGACTCCATCACCATCGGCTTCTGCATCATCCTCGCCCTCGGAATCTCCCTCACCGTCGCCCTCAACATCAGCGTCGCCCTCATCGTCAGCGTCGCCCTCATCGTCACCCTCTGCTTTCCCCTCATGTTCAGCCTCTCCTCAACAGTCTCCCTCACCTTCAGGATCACCGACACCTTCAGCCTCACCCACGACTTCAGCGTCGCCCTCATCGTCAGTGTCGCCCTCATCTTCAGCGTCGCCCTCATCGTCGCCCTCTGCTTTCCCCTCATCGTCAGCGTCGCCTCAACAGTCTTCTTCACCTTCCGCTTCGCCTTCACCCTCTTCATCAATCTCACCCTCAGTTTCTCCTTCACCGTCAGTCTCGCCCCCTCCCTCCCCCAGTCCGATTCTCTCGGCTCCTGCCCCGTCATGCCCTCCACTCAACAATCCTCGTCTGGGACAAGCGGCAAGCTTCAGTGCCTTTGTACTGGGCAATACGACGCTCGGTGGCAAATCGCAAACTGGTTTCGCCCTGGACATGATAAGCGGCGACTTCGAGTCGGCTGCCGCGGTGCAAGGCGGCCTACGTCTGCGCAAGTTTGGCGTGAATCAGGCTGCCAACTGCACTACAGAAGAAGCGCAAGCCTTCACTCTGATCGTCGGTAGTGGCAATCTCGACTTTGCCAACGGACAGCTCTTCTGTGGCAATCTTCTAGTCTCTCCTGATGTTGACGTCCTGAGTGTTCCCTCGTTCGGCAGCGGAAGTCTGAAGGTATTGCTCCCTTATCGCTCATACAAGACAGAGATCTTTGCCCTGACAAACCCTGATTCAAGGTGGGCGATCTACAAGACCTAGCCGACATAGACTTTGAAACAGCACGTAGGGATCTGGTGGACGAAAGTGAGAGTCTGTGTGTCCAGGCAGGTAGCGACCAAGACGTAGCCGAGGCTACAGTTGACGGTACAGGAGGCATCACGTTTACAGCCACCGGCCAGTCGCCTCAGGTACTCCATCTTCTTGCGTTTTCTCTGGAGCGCATTCTTGTTCCTAATACGTGAGACTGTTTGCGAATGCAGGTGTTTAGGATCCGAGCCCGTGATCTGACGAGTGCAACCAATATCCGCTTTGTTGGATTCGAGAGCCAGAGCACCGACGAAGTGATCATCAACGTGATGCGCGAGGTCAACGATACTACATCCCTGCTGACATTCGTGAATGTGGGCATGCACCTTGGGGCGGTGTCGGTTAGGTCCCTGCTCTGGAACATCTGCGGCGGTACAGATCGCATCTTTATTCAGGCGGTCGCACTGCCGGGTAAGTTACTTTGGCTTTGCTTTCCTGTTGTTCTGGCACAAGTACTGATCTCTCTCTCGCTGGAACGCCTTTCTAAAGGCGCACTCCTGGCAGCGACTGCGGATGTGACCCTCCAGAATGGTCAGGTACAGGGCCAAGTCGTAGCTCGGACCTTGCAGGGAGCCGGTGGCGGCCAGATCACCAACCCTCCGTGCTAGAGCTGGCCATGCTGCTTCTCAGCCATCTTCACCTCATTCGCAGATTGCGGATAGAGCCGTGTGATCCTTCCCCTCTTCTTGTCCTTCACTTCTCCTCCTGTCATGGTTTTCCTCTTCATCACACCATCATTTTTTGAGTTTTGTACCTCACATTTTATAAAGTACTCAACATGAGGCACATTTAAACAGAAAAATAGAAAACAAAACAAAAGGATGGTGATTGCGTCGTAGGTTCCGGTGTTTCTTAGGTGAGTTTTTCGATTTTTTTGCCTTTTGATGTTTTTACTTTTTTCTATGGTTTTCATGGTTTTATGGTTTTTAGTTTTCTTTTTTTTCTTTTGACAATACGAAGTAACCCACCAACATTGGCACCATCCTTACCGCCAGAAAACAGCCACACCAGCATTTACCCACCAGAAGGAAGCTTTTGTTCTCGCTTGTGGGATGCGCCAAGAACTGGCCGAGAAAAAGGAAAACAAAGAAGAAAATAAAGGAACGTTTGGAATTTATGAAAGAAAAAGAAAATGAAAAGAAAAGATTTGCAGCGGAGTTTGCCTGCTGCTCTAGAAGATGGGAGTGGGCGGGCTGGCGGCCTACATGCGCCAGTACGGCCGGGCTCCTACACCTGCCGATATTCGTTTGCTCTCGCTTGCTGCCACTCAACGTTCGTAGCCCTTGGGGATTTATTTTATTATTATTATTTGTGATGTATTATTTATTCATTCTTTGGTATTGTTTTCTTAAATCCTCTTTCTATTTATCCTTGTATTTTATATATTCTATTTATCCTTGTATTTTCTAAATATTTAGTTGATATATTGTTTGCAGGGAGCGGCCAGCCACAGAGCTCCGTGTGCGTGGACGGGAATGGTCTGCTGTACTTTCTCTACGATGATGCAAGACTGAACTGGCTGCTCGGCGGGCAGTATGCAACGTACGACTTGCTCGCTCTTTTTATGCATTGACGTAAGTGTGCTGTAACAGCACTCATTCTGATCGACATTCATTCGCTTGATGAATGGTGGACTGTGAATGTGGGGAAAGAAAGGTTCGAGAAGAAGGTGGAAGAGTTCGTGGAGGCGTTTGAAGCTTGCGGTATCAGACTTGTGTTCTACTTTGATGGTCTGCCCGATGCGCTCAAGCGCGTCACTTCCCTTGAGCGAAGGGCGAAAGATGCCAAGTATGCGTATTCAGTTCTGCAGGCTCTGCAGGAACATGACGCCACCGAGGGCCCACCCAAGCTTGTCCTTCCCGTGCTGGCTTCTGTACATTCAAGCTTGACATTGGATTGCTGTGGTTGTAGCCTTCTCATCAGTGTTCACAGGAAGCGCTAGTGGGCACGCTGCAGCGACGGGGAGTTGAGATCAGATTCTGCAACTATGAAGCTGATCAAGATATCGCTATTTACTGTGCTACACATCCAGAATGCATCGGTATGCGTGCTATGATATGGTGTTAGTCTTAGCTGAAAGTGTTCATATGTTCTCCCTTGCAGGTGTGATATCTCAAGACTCTGATTTCATGATCTTCGACATGGGAGAAGCCTACTACATGCCTCTCGAGTCTTTGCGTATCAAGCGCCAGCGTAACGGCAAATGGGTTATTATGTGCCAAACGTATCGGGTTGATTCCACCGCCAACGTGCTCAACTTTGACAAGAAAGTACGTACAAATCCAGCACCTCCTTTGCTCATTGACAGTTGTCCTTACAACACTATCATCGACGTCTAGTGGATGCCATTATTTGCAAGCCTCGTAGGCAAGTATACTTTGTCCATCACTTGAATGTGCTCATCGTTTGTGTATGTTCACTAGGTAATGACTACACCCGTGGGGATGCGTGGCTGGTCAAACTTCATCGACAGATGAACATTCAAGCGAGCGATAACATCGGCCAGATGATAAAGAAGGTAGCAAAGTTCTTATCTCAGTTCAATTCAGGTACCCGGGTTCCTCATCACTTGAAACCATATTTGCATGACACTAATCATGAAAGGGAATCCTGCAGAAGAGAGGGATGTCAATGTTTACGCCTCTCTAACGAAGTACTTGCGAAACGAAGAGCGTGCGCACCTCCGCCAGCTGCTGAAAAGCTCAGTTCGAGCGTACAACACTACAGCAGGTAAACGCACTCTCCATTGGGTGTAACCCCCTTTACTAAACGCTTCGCCAGCAGATAATGATAAAGAGGATATTCATCTCAAGTATGACAGTGGCATGAACGATGTCCTCTATCAAGAGTTTCACTGTGGGCAGTGTGCACCGCAGGTTCTGTCCGTTCTTGCTCTGGGAGAGGCACTCATCCCTTTGGCCATCCTTCCTGCTTCACAACTCTGCTAAGCATCTTCTATGTGCTCACAGTTCTGGACCAGCATATCCTTGGTAGAGCACACGCTCTTCGATCCAGGAAAGATATTTGAGTGTCTGCGATGTACACTCTATCGTGTTCTGCTGCATCATGAGCTCCAGCAGTCGCAGAAGAGAGTGGCAACGCCCCAGTCGAGTGATGGAAACAATCAAAGAGCAGCAAACAAGAAGGAGAAAGGCAAGAGAAGCGGGCCGACGCTGAGTGTGAGTGAGCTCATGCAATCGCAGTGCAGTTACCGAAAGAAGAACACCGTTCAGCTCCGATATGCTGATGATGACGACCTGAGTACTGCCACTCTCTCTTTTGAAGTGGGCCAAGCTGAAGGCTAACCATTAACCCTTTCGCAGTTCCACAAATCAACTTGCTTCGATCCATGTCTGGCGATGAACGACTGCGTTTCTTTCTGTCGGCATTGCGGGCCGACAGCCTATTGGGAGCGATGACTGACATACCTGCAGAGTTGATACTTCCCTGTGCCGTTCTCCGCTTTCTTCTCGTTGATGCCATGAACAACAGCGAGGTGCGGCTGGCGCTGTCGTATATCGAAGTGAGTTCTCTCAACTCATCTTTGTGCCTGTCACGCAGAGCAATGACGGCGAAGTGTTATCAAGAGCAGAGCCTCTGCTGTATGAATGGGAAGTTGATGCATACTTAAGCCACCTTTTACACATTCGGCAAGACCGAACGCCGAAGGTATGATGAACAGACAATTCATCCAAAGCTTCGCATGAACTCATCGGGAGATACTCTTTAAGGTCGACACCGAGTGGGACTGGAAGATGCAAGGATCGGACAGGAAGCGGTTCGTGTGTTTGGCCAGCCTTGTGCAAATAGGAATCCACCAAGCTTTGTTACTTCATCAAGTGTGCGGACATCCGCTAGGACCACCGGTGGCTCCTTCTCGTCTCTACGACGGTCGCCTGTTTCTAGAGGAGTACATTCGTCAGTGGGACGCACGGAAAGAAGAACTGCAGGGTCGTCGAACTCAGTGCAAGTTCGAAAGCGGATCTGCACAGAGTGTGGATCAAGAGGCCACACGTGAAGAGGAACACAACGAACCTGGCATTCCATCGAACGAAACCGCGCAAGCAGAAGCAGTAAAGACGTTCGCAGTTGATACTCAGCACCAAGTGAGAGAGAACGACGAAAGCGATGAAAGCGATGAAAAAGAAACGTTCAATCAAGAAGAGACCCAAGTACCAGAGGAACAGAAGCTGGAGAAGGAACGGTTATTCAAAAAGATGAAGGAGGCCATAGTGGCAGGATTGCGGCCGCCAGAGCCCAGCAACACTGGTGGTCCGACGGACAGACAAGACGACCGCACTCGTCTCTCCGTTTTCAAGCTCGAGACGTCATCCAACAGGAAGCGTAGGCGAAAGAAGACCAAGCCAACCAACAGCGTGAAGGCTCCCGCCAGAGTCTCAGAAGAGAATGGAGACGAGAGTGAAGATGAGGAGCATCTCGTACCCAGTTTCAATCCCTTCGCCCTGTTAGGATGATCGGGTACTCCTTAACTCCTTGAGCTTAAAAGTTACGTATTTGCAAATCGCTCCAGGTACCAGTTCAACGTGCCGTTGTAATCTCTGGTGCCGCTCTCGCGTATACAACTATGCCACTGCTTCAGCTTCCGTCCAGTGTTGAAGTGCAGATAGGGCTGGATTGTCGCTCGATTCCAGAAGATCGCTTTGCCGAGCTCGGTGGATTCCTTCCGCAGGATGGGCATCACCTCCATCGTCTTGTTGAGAGTGTTTCGAACGAGTTCACGGAGGAACGGCTTAAGATAGATCTCGATCGCATTGTGGGGACTGTTTCGCTGGATGATCGGTCTGTTAAGATAGGCCTGGCTCTTCGTCTCCTTGTTCGCCCGAATGAAGCACTTCACATCGACCCTCTTCTCGTTCGAATCGTCACGGCCTCGCCGACCTAAGGTTGTGACAAGACAAGTGGTGGCGAAGGAGGAGGAGCAGGGCGGTAAACCGAGGTTCCTATTCTTTTGTTTGGCCACACAGATTTTCAGCAACAGTCACCACTTGCTTTGTTTGGAAAGTTTAACTCCGATTTCTCTAACTCGAACTCGAGTGCAGCTGGAAGAGGGAGGAGTGTTGCTGATTGCGGGCGGACACAGTCACAGTCGACATCATCACCTCCTACGACTGCCTGCAGCGAGCGTTCATAACCGTGTGATTTCGGTGATAATGTCGGACAGGGAAATCATCCCGATGGGCCGCCCGCTGCACTTGTCAGCAGGCTCCGTGGCCGTCTTTCGGTCGTGGCCCTTCCCGGGCTCCTTCTCATCAGTGTCGTCATCCTCATCGGCCAGCAGCCACACGCGGTTCACTCTCTCACGCGCCATCTTCTCCAGGAGGTCGACAAGCGTAGTGTCGCGACGGCAAGTGACGAGGGTCTTCTTCTCCTTGCAGCATGAGAGGTACTCCTTTATCGACATGTGGAGGCACCTCATCATGGCGAAGGGCTCGAAGTACTTGAGATCGCTCGGGCTGATATGGGAGATCAGGCGTCCGGCATCGGCCGGCCGCACGACCATCTCCTTCCGCATGAAGGATGGCCAGGTCTGCAACTGGTGCTGATGCTTCAGCTTGGTCTTGTCGTGCTTGTTCGGCCTCACTTTACCCACGTCCGAGGCGTCGTGATCGTTGTCGCCACGACGAGTGGTGCTCGATCCTGATCCTGACGAACCAAAGGAAGAGAGTCCCATCGGATCGCTCTGCGAGCGCCTTGGAGGAGTAGCCTTCGATCGACCTTCTTTCGTAGCCTGTCCGTTGCTCACCGACTCACGCTTCTCTTCCTCACTACTTGACTCTTCACTTGAGCTAGCGCTTGTATCCTCTTCATCATCCTCGTCCTCCTCTTCTTCTGAACTGTCATCCGAGTCACTTTCCTCATGCGAGCAGTGATTCGTTACACCGTTGCGATTGGCGAAGCAAGGCCCGGTGGCCTTCTCGTGATCCCTGCGACGTCCAAGCTTTGATTCTTCGCTCAAGTCATTGTCGCTGTCGCTGGAGTCGTCGGAGTTCTTCTCCTTGCCCTTCTTCTCCAGCACGCCCAGCGCAGAGATCTTGTAGTTGTAGATGATCTTGAATGCATCGATCACGCTCCTATCAGCTGAGATTGTGAAGAGGTGCTTGCTGAGGTCGATCTTCTCCTTCGATCCGGACATTGCTGTGGGTGGAGGCGAGAGGTCCCTACCGCTAGTCCCGTTCTTCTTGTTGTTCTTGCCGGTCTTGGCATTGTCCCCAGAGCCACTGTCGAGATTTCTCGTGTTCACCTCTGTAGAAAGGAGGGCCGAGATGGCTTGCTCCTCGCTCGAGTAGGGAATGATCAGTTTGCTCATCCTGCGCTCCCTCTTGGAGGCACGGAAGTGGTCGAAGTTGTTGATCATCTCCTCTGTCTCGAAGTAGATGAGCTCCTTCCCGAGGATGGCATCAGGAAACGCTCCNCTCCCCAGTGCCGCACCTGCCGCAACGCCAGGTCGCGCACAAACTGCGAACGTCCTCGATTCTCCACAATGACCCGATGTAGCCATTTGATCACATCGTTAGTGTCGAGCACGCGCACTAGACTCCGACTCTCTGGTGGAATCTGGCTCTGGTCGTACACAGCCAGCACTCGGAGACCACGCTCGCTTCGCAGCAGTCGCAAGACGGTCGGCATTCTCTCGTTGGCGGCGATACGGTGACGGCTCAGCCCTCCGTTCCCTTCCTCGTTCACGACATGGCCGCCGTTCATTCCGTAAATGTTGACCAATTCTCTGATCTTGTGCTGCGTGAACTCGACGCCTTGCCGTCTCATCTCTTCGATGCCCATGTCGAGTGACGGTGGGCGAGGGAACTTGAAGACAGCAAAGGTGAGCAAGTCCCTGAGGTCGATCCATCCAAGGACGGTCTTGCCCGGTTGTCGGCGATGCTTACGCTCCTTCTCCCGCTGCAGCTCGGCCTTCCGCCACTTGCGAAGATGGCGCAGCGCACGGTCCCTGGCCTCTGCTTCATTGGAATGGTCCTTCGGCTTCTTGTCTCCCGAGTCGCCCACTTCCTTGAGACAGATCGGCAGAGCATTGAGACCGGTTCGGCTCATCACATCGAGCGCCTCCTTCACGGTGGTCTCTTCCGTGAGCCATGCCACCTTCTTTCCGCGGCAGGGCTCTTCCACTTCCTCCTCGTCTTCATCTTCTTCATCCTCATCATCGTCCCATAGTTCCGATACCTTGAATCCCGAAAAGAATCTCTCCCACTCCTTACGTCTGCCTTCTTTGCCCGATGACGCGTTGAGACCCCACCACGGCATCCTTCCGGTGCCCTTGATACGGTCCTCGGCCTGTTTGATCCTTCTGGACTCCTCCTCAGTGAGTGGAGTGCCGCCGCGGGCGGCCACGTGATAACGTCGCTGCAACTCAATCAGGTCAATGCCTTCCTCATCACGCTCGACAATGCTCTGTGTGGACGAGTTGAGGAAGGACCGCAGGTCGTTCCTGTGATAGCCCGGCATCTGTGCTGGAGGCGGCTTGCTCACATGGTGGTCCCTCCTCTTCAAGCTTCCGTGGAGAAATCCGCTGAGTCGAGATCCTTCCCTGCCTTCGTTCTTTGTCGCTTTCTCACCGCTTTCGCGATCGTCTTCGTTCTTTCGGACAAAAGTCGAACTCGGAATCTTCCCGCTGCCCGTCGCTACATTCCCTGGTGCTCCTGATGGCGTTTGTGGGCTCTTACTGGTCTTCCCCTCAGACGAGACCTGCTGTCTTGCACGCGAAGAGGTCGTAGACGAAGACATCACAGAAGAGGAGGAGGAAGAAGACGACTCTCGACCTTGCAGCTGCTGTTGGTCTACTTGGTCGGCCCGGCCTCGGTTATTGGTTGTGTGCGAATTCGAGCCGTACTTCTTCGTGATGACCTTGTAGCCCGGGAGGCCGAGTCCACACATGGCCGACGCAGGGACCTCGTCGAGGTTTGGGTGTACCGCGGTCGTCGTCTTCTTCTTCGACCCGTAAGTCCCGGCCGCAGAGGCGCTCCTCGGAATGCTCGATACCTTAGAGTCCAGCAGCTTCTTGTTCTTCTCCTTCCTCTTCCTCTCCAGCCCCTCCTCTTCCTCCTCCTCCCTGTCCTCTTCCTCGCACTCCTCCTTCTCCTTCTTCCTGGACAGCTTCTTCTTGTGGTCCTTCGTGTTGTCCACAGAGGCCTCCCTCTTTAGTTTCCCCTCCGACCGCTTGATAAAGTCCTTACTCTTTCCCATCTTTTGTAAAAGTTTGATCTTGAAGCTCCGACTACGACTCAGGGACTTCTTCTCCCTCGGCTTCTTTCCCACTCCTCCCTCCATCTCCTCCTCCTCCTCACTACTGCTCGACGAATGGGCGTCCTGATGCTGTTGGTGCGGTGGTGGCCTGGGCTTGCTGCCCCCTTCTCCCCGAGTCGGGCTGATGGAAGTAGAGGACTTTTTACGTCCGACTGCGTGCAGCGACTTTTTCATCACGGACTCCATCCTTCGCTTTCGCTTTCTCTTCGCTTTCTCTCTTTGGCGTAGCTGATGGGGGGAAGAAAGAGAGAAGCTGTGGTGTGCTGCGGGGCGTCCTCTCTTACCCTGGGGCTCGCATGGGGGGTGGGGGGTGACGATCCGCGGACAGGGCCCTGGCGGACGCGAGTCACTGCTCCTCATGAGGAATCCGCAGGCCGTTTTCGGTGGGCATTCGTAGTCGACACATCAAGCCCTGCTAGCAGCAGGCCATAGAAACAGAGGCAAGATAACTGTCTCGTTGCGTCACCGGTGCCTATTCTTCTCTATGTAGTTACTTCGGATGCATCCATGACCACCAGCCAATGTCCAATTGTCCGACCGAACACACAAGAGAACGATTAGGTCAAAACCTAGGATTCACACCACGTGTATGTTCGTGTGTCAGTGTGGCTCTTTCTGTGAAAGGCTGGAGTATATGCCTTCTTTTGTACGAGGTCAGTTCCTGTTCAAATACGTATGATCAGTACATCCTTTGGAACTGTTCTGTGGAAGGCGGGTGGTGATGCACATCTCTGTCACCAAGTGTTGGATCCCTTGGCTTACGTTCTTCAGCAATAGCGTGCACATCGTGCTTGATCGCTCGCCTGACATTGCAGGACCACTGAGTGTTTTCTTTCTTCGTTCAGATCGATTGCTAAACATTTCTGATTTGTTTTGCGTTTCGACAAATTCAAATATGTTTTTAAATTTTGTAATGCATTCTGTAATTTCTAAATAATTAAATACAAATATTAAAAAAGATGGTGCTGCCTCGATGGGCGGATCGCGCGCGTCGGATCCTGCGAGGGACTGCTATCGGTCTCCTCCTGTTCCTCTCCCTCACCATGGGCTCGGTTGCTGTCCATTGCCCGCTGCTCTTGACCATGTGGGCCATCTCCTCCCGCTTCTGGCGTTTCGTTAGTTCCACCTTCATCGAGCTTTGGTATCACGCCCCACCACGATATATGATTCATTTTAATTTTAATCTTTTATATATTTTTGTGTTTGAATTTATTTTTTTTTTGAAATGTAGATGGAAATTAATTAATTCATTGACCCCGCCTGCGTAAATGGCATTCTTGTAGAGGCAGATGTGATCTGGTCAGAAGCTGGTGTACAAGGTTGCCCAACTAACGAGTTTGCTGTGATGTGGGCCTGTGCAGGCACAACCTGTTCATCTTCTACCTTGAGATATGGAACAAGAAGCGGTGGGTCATCACCGGCGACGAGCTGCCGCCCAAGGAATGGGTCTTCATCATCTCCAACCATCCCTCTGAGGTGCGCCATACAGAGGCGATCCTCTCTCTCTCTGGTTCTCTCGGAGAGAAGAGGACGTGATGGCCATGAGTTGAACTGAGAGTGATGTCTCGGATTGTGGCCTGATTGCTGTGCAGGTCGATTGGATGTGCTGGTGGCCCGTCGCCAGGCGTAAGGGCATGGTGGGCGATCTCAAAGTCATCTTGAAGGAGGTCCTGACTCTCTCCCTCACTTCCCTGAACTCGCCTGCTGACTGCGCATTCGTACAGGAGATTGCCTACGTACCAGGGCTGGGCAACGGCATGGATGAACTGGAGTTCCTGTTTCTTGCCAGGGATTGGGAAAAGGATAAGCACACGGTCGCGCACAGGTATGATGCCGTGCCAACTTGTGTAGCAAACAGTGCACTGATAGCAATGCTGCGTCTCAGAATTGAGTCGTGGAAGCATGATAAAGTCCCTCTGTGGCTCACATTCTTCCCCGAAGGAACTGACTACAGTCCCGAGAAGCATCAGCGAAGTATCAAGGTACATGTTGAGCTTGACATCGGAATGTGGGACCATTCTAGATTCATTTTTGATTCTTTGGCAGTATGCTGAAGAGCATGGACTCGCTTCGTACAAACACTTGCTCGTTCCTCGCGTGACCGGATTCGTATCTTGCGTTCAGATGCTCGGAACATACATCGATGCTGTCTATGATTTCACTCTAGCTTATGCCAACAGGTATGCATTCGCGCTGCCTGCTTTGAGAAAGTACTTTATTTTCTGACTCGTCCTTTACCATTGCAGCACACAGCCGACCCCCTTGCGGGCACTGTTGGATATTTCCCCACGAGAAGTGCATCTGCATATTCGAAGATATCCGATCTCGAAGATGCCCCTTAATGATGAGGCGAAGCTCAAGGAGTGGATTTACCAGTGCTGGAAGGAGAAGGATGAGCTCATCGAGTATTTCAAGAAGCACCAGCACTTCCCTTCCAAGGTCGGTTACATCCGAAATGCCCAACAAGTAGAGCACCACTGATGTTGTTTCGTTTCATGCATGTCCGGAATAGGAGGGAAGCGCCCCAGTAGAGCTGCAAGCATCGCCGATCATGTACGCATGGTGCTTGTGGTGGTTCCTTCTAGTCCTCTTAGGGATCTATCGCTGCTTTACATCGACTGGCTTCCTTATCATTGCAATTCTCGTCACGGCATTGCGCGGCGCGGCCACGTACAACAAGAAGATGCGACAATGGCGCGGGCTCCTGCCTCCCGATGGTTACGTCGCTAAGACCGCGTAACGAGTACACTAAAGGACATAAAGGTGACGTTGATGCTCGCTATCCACAGATGCTTATGCACGTCCTCTTGTAGCAGTGCTATAACAACTCTCTTAGTGCACAAAGAGATACCAGCGCTTCATGTCACTACGTTTATCTACAGCCTATAAGCACTACTTTGAAGAAGTGGGGAGAGTGACAGGCGAGACGAAATGGGGCAGGCTAGCAATAGAGGAGGGACCCCAAGTGGGCCACCAGCCTTAGTTGTTGGCGTCGTCCATAAGGCGCACCCTGTCCATGCCGATGAACTCAAGGTCGCTGTACCCATCAGGCATCTGACCCACGGGAAGATCTGCGTCGATCCAGACGGGCTTCCGGATGTGCCACTGCTCCGCGAGCTGGCGTATCGGAATGCGTCCCTTGTTGAGCGTCACTTCGAGAGACCGCATAACGTTGGCGTGGTTGGTCTTGGTGACCAGCTCCACCCTCACTTTCCCCTCTTTACCGCCAGGCGTGGCGATCGATACTTTAGGCTCTTCCACTACGATGCGCTTGGGACCCGTTGCTGCTGGACCGCCAGACGCAGGTCTTACTCTGCGCATAAGGCGCTCTTCCTCCCTCTTGTCGTCCATCCTTCTCTTCTTCTCCAACCTTGGTGTGGGAAGGGACGTGTCGACAAGAAGGTGAAATAGTTCTAATTCCTGTAATTCTTGACATACATACCACAGAATGGCGCGAAATTGTTCTTCCAACAACACAAGATGAAGAAGGCAAGCAGGCGAACGGGGTCCCTCAAGGCAGGCGAAGATGAGGAAGGCAAGACGAACTCGCTCAACAAGACTCGCCTCGCGTCGAAGAAACTGGGCACTTATGCAGCCAAAATGAGAGAAATACGCCTTGCTGCTGCGCAAGAAATCCAGAACAAGGAGAACATTCTCGACTTCCACAACCGACACAGCACAGCACTCCAGCGTAGCATGGTGGATGATTCCAAGGGCGCGGAAGGTTTTTCAGAAGACGCGAGCCCCAGCCGCACCCAATGTCCCTGTGGCAAGTCCGTACGCAGGAGCTCGGTGCAGCACTCCAAGATATGCCTTCTCTTCCACCACCAGCGGGCCACTACGAAACCAAAGCGGACAACCAACCGCGCCACCCTACTATCGAGGTACTTCATCTTCTTCCTTTCTTCTTCACTCTTGATCGATTCAAGTTGAAGATGCCTAACTCCTATTCCTGATTTTTGTGAGTTGAGTTTCTGATGGTATGGCGTGAATGATCAATAGGACACCTCCCTTCATGGCTGCCAAGAACCACATGAAGACGCAGCAGAGAAGGGCAACACCTCCAGTGTCACCATCATTGAAGTGGACGCCGGAGGAGTCCGATGCCGCGGAGTACTCACTTGATGATTCTCATGTCGATGAAGAAGACGCCGACGCAGGCAGCGCGTTTAACGTCAAGGTGCGTCACAGGAAGGAACCCGTCCACATAGTCTGACATGGTGGAGCTATTCCAGACACAGGATGAAGTCCAGGATGAGCCGGAGGAGGAAGGAGTGGGTGATGAGTTGGAGATGACGCCTGATGTTGTCAGTGGTGCGGATTCCTTCCCTTCTACTCATCGCTACCACGGTGAACTCATGCGTACTTGTAGTTCGTCGTCCAGCTTCATCTTCGACCAAGAACAAGGCGGCAAGCTGCTTTCCCGCATCACCTATGGTTGTGCTACACTATCAATCAAGCAGCGAAGATGAAGACGAGCACGAAGAAGAAGGAGAAGATCGACTTGAAATCGAGAATCGAGAGGAAGACAACGGAGATCATACGCAGGGATGGGATGAGGAAGGCATGGATGAAAAGAATGATACTTCCGATGATGACATCCTGATTCCCTGCTCGCAGCCTCGGCCTGATCTAGATCGATTGACGGAAGAGGAAAAGAACGAAGAAGGCGACGCTCTAAGTGAGGTCATCGTAAGTGATGACGAGGACTGGCTAGAACACCAGACAGGTCTGGATGATGTAGAGCGACGGGTGAACGACGAATACCATGCATACAGTGAACAACGGAAGGCCGAAGACGACGATGAGCTCTTCATTTCCCAAAGTACGGAAGATGACCATCAGGTCGGTCTGGAGAGTGATTGTGGGCAGCATCGGGTGAAAGCGGGCGTAGATGATGAAGAAGAATTCACCTTTCACTCCTTCATCGTACGCATCCACTGTCTGGACACGATGCAGGGCATTCTCTTAACCTCTTCTTGTAATCATGGTGCAGGATACGCAGGGCGCCCAAGGAGGCCAGAGCTCACCCGTTGATGATGAAGAAGAGGAGGACCGTCAGACCGAAGGTGATGATAACAATGTGCATGGAACGGAAGAAGAGAAGCACGAGGAGGCGAAGGAACACGTCGAGCAGCCCATCGACACACTACTAACACAGGATGTTGAAAGTGATACCGTGGTTAGTGGAGAAGAAGAACAACACTGCAGCGATGATGACTTGGTTAAGTCAGCACGATTCGAAGAGGAAGACGAGCTTCTCCTGTTCCTTAGCTCGCTAGGACTTGCGCATCACTATCCTCGATTCATGGAAGAGGAGGTACGTTCAGCAACATGTTGATATGTTGCGAAGTGGTTGACGGGATAGGCCCACAGATAACGCTGGGCGACCTGGCGCTGCTGACGGACGAAGACTTGGAACGATACCTTGGCCTTCGTCTCGGACCTCGCCGACGTCTTCAACATGCGCTTTCATTCCTCCAGCTGTTGCCGGCCTTTACTTCTTCGGATGCTGAAGTGATTCAAGAGAGGCTGAATCGTAAGGCGCACAAGTAGCACGCCCTCATCGTTCCCCCGGCCAGGCTCTAGTGTGAACTCGATTCCTAGTTTATTTACTTGATCTATATCCTTCCGTCGCAGAAGCGGAAGAAACGTATGTACAGAAGAGATACCTGGTTCTCATGATTAGAAGTAGACACGAGTGGCTTGTGCAACCTTCTGCTCCATTGGACAATATGGGCACTTGAATCTGGAAGTGCAAATCGGTGAGCTGTTCGCTGAGTTGGTACCACGCGCTAGAAAGAGTAGAGTACCTCTGCGAATGAGAGCGCACAGGCAGTTTGAGAAGAGAGCCCTGAGAGATGATATGCCCACAAAGGAGCAACATCGGTGGATTCTCCGGGGTGCAAGGTTCCTTGGATACAGGGCAGACGAACAGGCTATGGTACTTGTGTCCTGCATCATCAACCTAGTATGTGTGAGGTAAGTTATTGCAGCAAGTGGCAGAGAAAAGTCTGGTATGGATACGATGATCTGAGAGAGGTTCAGCCACTCCTGCGTCCGACCCTGCATTTCCATGACTTCGGCCAACTTTACAAACTTGGGGAGAACTTTACAACCCTCGTTCACACTAGTGCATCCATAGACACTAAATTAATATTGCCAATTCTCTAGAGACGACGCAGGAAGAGGAAAGCGTGTAATACACTGTCATCAGTGGTGGTTCAGGGAGCAGCCCCAGGTGTGCGTAATATTCTTTAATGAATATCTTAAGTAGAGGTTAGTGTGAGCTCTTGGTAGAAAGAGTAAAAGTGGGCGTCGATACCTGTTCCAAATTATACCAGTAAGCATCTGTAAAGAAGGCGGCATACGGAGAGCGTTCTAATCCGCTCTCAGTAAACGCTAAACAACCCATCAAGCGCTGGATCACTACAAGTGTACAGTGTCTTAGTTTATGGACTGATCTTTAGGATGGGACAGAGAAGTGTTACCGGTCATGTGAGTATGCGCGTGCGCTGGGAAGTGCGTTCGGGCATAGGCCAAAGCTTCGCCCTTTTTAAGTTGTTTCAGAAGGTACAAGTACTCCATTGCCCTTAGATCAAAGAGTAAATGGGCTGGCTTATCTGCTGAATTGCTGTGCTTTTCCGCCCATCTGTGTCAAGCATTAAGAAGTCATTAGAACAACATCTGGCAGTGATCGGCATAGAGGAGAGCATACTGAATGGCTGGATGAAGGTCGCGCAGGCGAATGGCACGAATGATCGTGTGTAAGTGTAGTAAAGACTCTTTGAGCTCGTTGGGCAATCCAACGCCGGTCTCTTCCTCAAACTTTCGTGCTGTCTCAGCGAATCCTTCCCGATACAGATGCTCGTCAATCACTTCATTCAGCAGCTCCTAATAAGGATGAAGAAGTCTTACATTTAAATCAAACTGTATAAATTCCCGCTAGCTGCTTGTAGACGTACCATGTCCATTTCGATGTCACGATAGGCTTTGGTGATGTTCATAGGGAATTGCTACAGTGTGGAGGAGTGCACACACAAGCAAAGACAGGGAAAAGGTAAAGTCAGTAAACATGCATTGTGTGAACATATCAGATGATTGCGTGAAGTCAAGGAGAGCAATGGCAGTAGGCAGTAGGTAGTAGCCGACCTTTTCGATGGTCTTGTTGAACTTGGCGAGGATCTTGTGGTACTCGCGCTGTTCCTCGGCCACCTTTGCTGCGGCATCAGCACGTTTGACTGCTTGGTTGAGCGTCACCAACGCCAGCTGCACGCCCATGTCTGATCCCTCTGCACCATTCACAAGTTGTGTTAACATTACTTTTTTATTCCAAATTTAAATTTAAATTAATTGGTTTTGGAAAAATAATTTCTATATTATATTAAAGTAAAAACAATTGGAAACAAAATAAATAGGATGACCACACACCTGCCTGTGCTGATTCGATTTTCTGGACGCATCGCGATAGTTCGGTGACGAGCTTGTCGATTTGCTCTTCGGTCTTTTTGAAGGTGACCTTGTGCCGCTTGGTCAGGCGCTCAAGGTCCTTCGTTATCGCGTCCAGCTGTGGCTGATGCGCTGCCCCCTTCATCTTTGGTGATGCTGTTGGAAAAGGCAAAGGAAACGATAAGGAAAATCAGTGACATTGCTGCGATTCCATTGTAAAGTTCTGGGACGGCTTGAGAGGAATGCTAAGTATGCTCTCCTTTTCGGCGTGATTTTTCTCCCTTTGGTTCTTCCTCGGTCTCTGCCCGCTTACGCGAGCCAATCACCGCGCGAGGCGCTGATGTAGCCAATCAGCGATGACGTTTCCGCGGTTAAGACCGCTAGCGACAAGCGAAACAGCAATAAGTGGTGGCGGTTTATGGTCCGATTGAAGTGAAGCACAAGGACGAGATACTCGACGTACTTTTGCTCCCGCGCCCCTGTAGAACCGTTCTTCTTCTTCCTCACCATGGAAGGGGACCGTCTCCTCTGCACCGACGTACCAAGCTCCTCCTTTCCTACCTTTATTTTCTTTTTTGTTTTATGAATTTTTTATATTTATTTGCAACAGATAGGTGCGCTAACGGAGAGGCTGCGTGACCCCGAGAAGGGCGTAACGGTGAAGGACCGCCGGTCCCTTCTCCGCACCTATCCCAAGACCTTTCTCGGTACTCCTTCTATTTTGGTATTTTAATAAATCAAATATTTAAAATTATGTTCTATTATTGGTATTTTTAAAAATCTATTCTAAAATGATGGCATGAGTGCAGGCTGTGAATGTGTTGATTGGGTATTTAAGAATGCCGTAGGCCTACGTTCACGCAATGAAGCCGTCGACGTGTGCCAGCAACTCCTCGACGCCGTACGTCATTGCTGTTTCCTCTCCCACGCGTGGAAGGGACTCGAGTGCTTGTCTCGGCTTGTGTTGCGGATTGTTTACACTCATGTTTATATAGGGCGTGTTCAAGGCGATCAACAGGAAGCGCCAGATCATCTTCTACGACGCTTCGGTGCTTTATCGGTTCACTGTACTCATTCATCCATCATTTGGTTTCTCAAGATGCGGTCCCATCATTCTGAGCTGGACATTGTGGGGTCTTCTTTCATCAGGTTGATTTCACTGGCGGTGAGTGCGATGAAGATGAAGAAGATCACGACATTCTTGGTGAGCAGATCAAGATATCGGCTGACCAGTTGGATGACGTCCTTGTGGCCTTTAGTAACGGAGTCGAAGTCAAGAAACGGCGACACTTCCTGCATTCCTACGATCAGTGTTTCTTGGGTACATCTGCTCCTCTCCTACCCGTTCCTTCGCTGCCTCTTATCAAACATCGTTCTTTATTTCAGGATCGGATGCCGTAGACTGGCTAGTTAACAAGTTCTGCGTCTCACGAGTTCAAGCCCTTGAGTTGGGCCAAAAGATGATGAGCATGGTATCTTCACTGCTCTTCATTCAAGTCAACAACGTTGTGATCATGAACTTGATTTGCTGGCCAGGGTTTCTTTGTAAACGCCAGAGATGCCGACAGAGGATTCGAAGATAGCAGTCACGAGTACTACCGTTTTGTGGTAAGTTCCTGATCTCCGCTTTCAAGAATGAACTATCTATCCTTACCACTTTGTTATTCCCTGCAGGACGCAGACGCTGCGGGACCGCAAGTTACTGATAAAACGACGCTCTATGACTTCAACGTCTTGGACATCGATAAGAATCCAGTCTCGCTTAGCGCGTTCAAAGACCAAGTAGTATTGGTTGTGAACGTGGCATCGTTCTGAGGTCTGACCCCTAAGAACTATACTCAGCTCCAAGAGGTTAGTTCCACCTTACCCAACCTTTACCTTGTTCATTTATTGATGCCTCGATCACGCATGTAGTTGGTGGAAGCTCACGGAGCTAAGGGATTCACTGTTCTCGGTTTCCCTTGCAATCAATTTGGCAAGTACGTATATGCCAAGGATCGCACCCTTGTTAGAGAAGCGTGTACTCAGCGCTGTTGATGAATGAAATACAGACAAGAGCCAGGCACAAACGACGAGATCAAGGAGTTTGTCAAGAAGTTCAACGTTACATTCCCGCTCTTCGATAAGGTATGCTCTCGTTGCTCGTCGCAACAAATGCAATCAGTTAACTCTGGTGTTCAGATCGACGTGAATGGACCGAAGGCTCACCCACTCTATAAGTGGCTCAAGGACGAGTACGTTACATGAAACTAAAACCAAGATAATG
This sequence comes from Acanthamoeba royreba, assembly GCA_000826365.1. Taxonomy (NCBI): domain Eukaryota; phylum Discosea; order Longamoebia; family Acanthamoebidae; genus Acanthamoeba; species Acanthamoeba royreba. Next base: position 10,147 of record CDEZ01023170.1, on the reverse strand, counting down.
ACATCCAGTCTTACGCCTCCTGCTATTCAGGGTTCCCGGCTCGTTGGGTCTTAAGGGCATCAAGTGGAACTTCACCAAGTTCCTGGTTAACAAGCAGGGGAAACCTGTTGGACGCTATGGCCCACCCACCGATCCCAAGTCCATCGAGGGCGATATTCTCACGCTTCTCGAACGAGACAAGCTATAGAGCTGGCAACAGAGCCGCCTGCCCGAACGGTCCAAAGCAAGTGAGGAACGAGATCTGAGAGACGTCAAGATTGGAGGAGTGCATGTGAATGAAGGCGCCTTCGGAAAACACAGCCTCAGCTGCTCGTGTCGGAGGCGCCTGATAGACCCGGAGCGATTCCACCCACCGTCGCTTCTTTGTGCTTCCCCTTTGATGGCCGTCTCTCGTACTCTCCTTCCTTCCTTGTCTTTGCCTGCTGGGCAGTTTTTGCAATACGACTATGACAGTTAAGCATAGGAGGAAGCCTTCTGGACTCGTCATTCCCTGGACCTTAGCATATAGATGCGGTGTACGTCTTCTACTCTGACACAACAGGAGCCAAGAGGACGACTACGACGAGAGTCTAAACAGGACCCTGACCCATTCTCTTGCCCATGACATGTACGTGTTCCTCCGTCTTCCCCCCATCCGTTAGCTAACAGAGAGGCTTTCTATCTCTCTACTAGAGAGGAGTGGATTTGTGGTATCAGGGCCCAACATGACATCTGCTACAGTTCCGATAAAGCTTCCTTTCCTTGCATAGGATAGAAGCCTCCATTAGGAAAGGCCTGTGCTCTAACTCAGAACAGGCCTGTTCTGTTACCACAAACAGGAGAAGGGGCGCTACCACACAGCGGCCGTGTTCCTTCCAGCGAGTTCACCTTCGTCTAGCCTCGTGATATGAGGAGGTCGCGCTAGGGCCTACACATCACTTCGATTCATCATGCCTCCGCATCCAGCGACCTCTGCGCTTGCTCTTCTCTTCCTCCTCTCACTCTTTCTGGCCTCCACATCGGCCGCGAGATTCAAGGTATGTTACCGCTGAGCTCACCATGGTTGAAGCACACGCCTGACTCTCGAACAACAGGCCTCCGATTCAGCCTCTCTTGTACGAGCGATTCAACAAGCGAATCAGGAAGATGGAACCCACACAATCATAGTGGGCGATGGAAGCCCCAACATGCGAATCACTATTCAAGGGGATCTTCCTATCCTCACCCGCACCGTTCATTTCGAGACTGCTTTCGTGGGCTCTGAGAAGAAGGACAGCGAGGATGATTACTGGCTGCTGTCCTCCCTCATCTCTGGATTCTCTTCCAACGAGGAGAAGAAGGAGGAGGAAGTTCACGACCCACAAAATCAGGTACACTCAACCGTCTCGCTCAGCGGCGCGAACAGCACATGGTTCGGTCTTCGGTTCGGTCAAGGTTTGTCTTTTCTCCTTCGTCCTCTTAGTTGTAATACCAGTACTTCTCACCGCGCCTCTGTTTGTTGCTCTTAGGGAGCGATGGTAGTACCGTGTCTGGGCTCTCCTTCGTTAACTTTGTGGAGGCTGCTATCGTAGCTGATGCACCTGTTTCCGTCACCGGATGCTCTTTTGGGTAGAGTATTCTCGATGAACTTGCTCACTTCGTTTATGCTAATACAGCCTCACCGATGCAGTGGGAACAATGAAGGCAATAGGAGGAATGCCATCGTCATTCGTTCCTGCCCCTCTTCCGTCACACAGAGCACAATTGCGAACAGCGGACAGGCTGGTATTGTCGTTTCTTGCTCTGGCTCCATCACGATTAGCAACAATCAGATCACGGGCAGCGGTGCTGAGGGATTGTACCTCGATGTGAACGATGTTGTCATTGGTACGCATGTATCTGGAGCTTCCAATGCATCCTCCTTTTTGATCGTAGTGTCACCGCAACTGCAGAGGAGAATGGAATCTTCAACAGTCAGAGCCACGGTATTGTTGCCTCCAGGCCTATGCACGCTGTCATCAGGGGCAACATCATCGTACTTACAACTCTGCCAGTCCTTAAACTTGTTAATACTCACTACGTCGCACCAGGGACACAACGGCGGCGATGGTATTCACGCAAGCCTGAATGAGGGTAGCACGGTGGCCAGCAATTTCCTATACGGCAACGCCCGGGCAGGCCTGCACCTGCAGACCCTTCCTGATGAATGCCCGGCTACAGTCATCGTTGAGCACAACTTTGTGGGCATCAGTGAAGCCATGAAAGTGGAAGGCAACGCAGGTACGACTTTATGAGCGGACATGCGGCACAGCGGTTTAGTTGGTTGGACTCACTTTTGCCGCTCAGGGTCTGGCATTGAGAGCTACACATCCGTTCGACTTGTGAACAACACTATCGGAGGTACATGCATGACGGTTAGCCGTTACTAGTTCATTGTACTAACCCTTACCCTTATCTTATCTAGGCAATGGCGGTTGGGGTATTAAGCTGCAGAGGGCCACGCAGTCCTGCACCACAGGCAGCTGGACCTGCCATGTCCACAGTACGTCCATAGTGTAGAGTGATTGCTGCGCCTTCTGCTGACGCTCGCGTTCTGATAATCAGGTAACAACGTTGGAGCGGCGCCAGCACTGCCTGGGCTGAAGATGGGCAATTCTGGTGGTGGTCTGTACGCTCGTGACATGCACATCGTCACTGAGCGCGTCGGCACGGCTGGGTGTACGCTTATTCCAGCTTCCATGTGTCGGATTAGACCACTAACACCTTCCATGCAGTCAACGTGTTCGCAAACAACAAAGGCAAGGGTATTCTCATCGAAGGAGCTCAGGAACACGTCATCATGCACAACTACATCGGTTGGGATGGCTCCAATGTACGCTGATTTCTATCAACATGATGGAGTGATGTACCCTTATCTCTTATTCACTTGGCCAGTTGTTCGGTGGCCACGAGGAGCAAGGCTTGATGCTTGCGGACACCAACCGTGCCACCATCTCTGAGAATGTTGTGGTGGCCAATGCTGAGGGCGTGCGCGCTGACTACCTCCAGAGTATCACCATCAGCAACAATCGCGTAGGAGTGCTCCCGATGGACTACGCCAACACTCTTACGACCCACCTCCGCGGTGTCGTCATCAATGCGCCAGCGGACAACGCTTCCTTCGTGGCACAGATCAC
>CDEZ01023166.1:0-13376 GCA_000826365.1 Acanthamoeba royreba | reverse complement strand
GGGGGGTAAGTACGGGGACGTTGGCTTTGGACGCCCGCTTCTTCTTGGAAGAGGAGGAGGTAGGGGACACGTTGGTGGACCGTGAGCGCCCAGCCGACGCACCGCCCCCGCTGGAGGACGCCCCTCGCGACGAAGAGGACGGCGCCGTCCCGCCTCCGTTACCGCTCGCTTTGCCGCCCTTGGGCGCGTTCCCGCTGGTACCGGCGCTCCCACCGACCGCTGCGGCTCCGGTGGCTGCGCGCTTGGACGAGCGGCTGCTCCGGCCNCCGCTGTAGCCTTCTCCTGCTTCAGACATGACCGCGGACTTCAAGTAGGCTGGGCCACAGGCTAACGAGTGGGGAAGAGATGGCTGCTGCCTGTCGGCTCAGTTCGCTCTTGTTGGGTTTGTGCGTGCGGTTCTTGAACCAGCAGCAATGCCAGGTGCCGAGCTTGGGGTACTCGGTTGGGTAAACACAAGCTTACCTAGAGAAGGGGCTCAGAGGCGGAGTGAAGTGTGGTAGCTCTTGCGGCGCTTCCTCGCGCACTCAGGTGCGAACACAAGCACGTACCCAGGCCACGCGGAGTCAAGGAAAGGAATGTGAAAAATGCAAAGTCTTGCTGCTGTTCTGCTAATCAGAGGGAACAGAGGGTGCAGAGTCCGGCTCGCATGGCAGAGTGAGAGATTCTCTTTAGGGATGAGCACCGCCAAGCTGATGTAGAACAGTAGAACATCAGAAGTGAGAATGATGACCAAAGATTTCAGGATGCCCTTCACGGGCAGGTGGTGATTGCCGTGGTTGTGATTGCAGTGATGAGTGGCCCCACAATCAGATCATGCAGGACAGTCGGCGTACGAACCTGAATAAGCTCGATGACCTCTTCAGAAAGGCGTGGCCTATGGTAGCGAGCAGGGAGTTCGTCAATGCTCTCGTGATGTGTCACTGTGCCTCGCGACTTGATGTCAAACTTGGCAGCAGTCGGCGCACTTGGAGTTCTCTGCATACAGCGAGGAGTCAGCCTTTTCCAATAAAATCAAAAGAATATTTTTTATTCTCTATTTTTGTATTTTTAATAAAAGGGCCCGTGTGGTACGTGCCTGCAGCGTGGTAGTCCTCGCCATGGCAGTAAGGGGAGTAGAATCCAATCCGCCGGTGTGGCTTGTTGGGAGTGCCGCTACACAAAAGAGTTTTTGAGGAAAAATATCCGCTTATAAGTAGAGTGACATTTATTTTTATTTTTATTTATTTTTTAAATTTGTAAAATGCTAAATGATTAAACCGAATGCAGTGGCAGATGTAGGTACCCTCCTGCACACTCTTGGCCCCGTGCCGTTGGGGGAACTTGATCATGGGTATGTGCGGACGCACTTGTCGAATGGTGTTCGACATCCTCGCTTGTGCAGGAATCTGTGTAAATGATATTTCTTGTCTTCCAAAAATTTGTCGAAATGTTAAAAAATTTCCAAAGAATTTTGAAAAGTGGCCGTTAGCTGCGGTCAATTTAGGGAAGGCCTTGGGACCTTGAATTACAAATCAATATAGGAACATCATTATCTGCGTGATGAGCACGTACCTCGAAAAATATTTGGAGAGTACGTGGAGCATGCCCCCCAACGTGAAATTTGATAGATGCGAAATTTACCCAAACTCTTCTTGCATCGATGGGGCAGGTGTCTCCAATCTCCCACACGAAGTAAAACGCAACTTTTCGCAGATGCAAGAGCTGGATCAACAGGTCCAAGGTAAACGCGCACTTCTTTAAATATTTTTAACACAATTTATCTATATTAGGGAAATTAGAACTTGGAAAATATAAAATCAGGCTCTCATATTAATTTTCCATTGAATTTCTTCTTTTTTAACCACGAGAATGTAGGTGTGATGGACAAGCTGGATCAGTCTACCCGTTCGTACCTCAAGAAGCGGCGAACGGGCTCCAAGGACGGATCCGCGACGGACGATCGTGCTGTTCAGAAGATCAGAGACGACTTCAAGCAGGCGATGAAGATGGGTGATGAAAAGATCGAACTCGCGGCTGCTACCTACGAGCTTGTACGTAGCAGAATGCAATGGCGGTTGGGGCTGGCGCATGGAATTAACCCAACGATCATCTGACCTCAGGTGGACAAGCACATTCGTCGTCTGGATGCTGATCTGAAGAAGTTTGAGGCTGAACTAGAGCAGCAAGGTACCTGGCACTTCACGCACTGTGTTGTAGCTCTGATGGAGGCAGAACTGAACAAAAACTGCTCACTCGTGCTTTACAGAGGCCAAGGGCAAGGGTAAAGGCTCTACAAAGTCTAAGCACAAGGAAAATGGAAAGGGACACAAGAAGAGGTATGCGCTCTGATGGTAGATTGCTCAGTTGGATCCCCCACTCAATGCACGCCCACACTGTGCACAGCCTCCGCGCAAGCGAACTGCCGCCAGAAGCGGCACCCCGACTATTCAACGTGGACATTGACATGCCAATAGACCCCAACGAACCAACATACTGTACTTGCAATCGGGTCTCCTTCGGCGAGATGGTGGGATGTGACAATCCAGATGTACGCATCTCTTCCCCATCTCCCTGGATCCGGCACCACATTCATTACTCTCTCGATTGGCTGCAGTGCCGCGTGGAGTGGTTCCACTTCGAGTGTGTCGGTCTCACCAGCCCACCAAAAGGTATTCGCCGTGGATCTTCATACTGTGGAACTGCACTCCATAGTTGCGCGCGGCTTATCTGCCATCGTTTGTGCGCAGGCAAGTGGTACTGCAACGAGTGTTTGGCGGCACGCAAGAAGAAGCAAGGACTTCTCAAGAAGACGTGATCTACCCATGGATCGCTTCCAAGTATCCCAGTACCTCGTGGGATGTACAACAAATGTTACTATTTTTGTTCATTTTTAGAAAATTTGTTCTGAGATCTCATCACAACGCGACGCGGAGTCTTTTGATCCCCCGGCCTCGACGTGAATGGCTAAATATGTGCACCCGCTAGCCTGTCCCCTCGCCGTTCGGGACAGTCCGCGGGACGGCCCACGGCGATTTCCGACACTACGATACCAAATTTTCCTATTGGCTGTTTCGCTCTTTTTTCTCTCGCTCCCTGGCACCTGGGAGACGAAGAGAGACTAAAGTTGTTGCTTGCTCCCACCACAAACAACACACTTCTGACCAACACCACCACAAACAACAGACACCTTACAATGCAGTCTCCCTGTATTTACCATCATTCCTTTTCATCCTTCCCTTTTTCTTTTTCCTCACTTATATTTTTTCATCTTATACTTATTTTTCCACTTATATATTCTTTTTTTTCAAGTCAAGGGTGAAACAAGTGATCATAACAATAAATGGTGGTGGGTCCATGTATGGGTAAACAGCAGCAGCTGAACCGAAGGAGTTTGACGAGCTGGCCAAGGCGCTCGTGCGTGGTGAGCTGGTCTATCCCGAGGATGCCGCCTACGCCACAGCCATCCACACCTGGAATGCGCAGGCCAAGAAGAGGTATGCAGTTCCTCCCCGCCAACATCAAAGAATGCAGAATATGTGGTCACGCTGTGGGACTAGCCTGACACGCCATCAATTCCCGTGTCTGTGTGATGCTCTGATGATCATGCTACAGGCCGAGAGTGGTGGTGCGAGCTCGTGGTGCAGGTGACGTCATGGCAGCGGTCAAGTATGCTGCCGAGAAGAAGATACCGCTGGCGGTCAAGGCTGGTGGACACAGCATGACGTGCCTCTCCGAAGGCCTCGTCATCGATCTCAGCCTTGTACGCAATCCTAACGATCCGAGACACGCTGCGGCAGTGGGAATCAATACTAACAACATGGATGGTGATAGATGCGTGGTATCAGAGTGGATGTGGAGAAGAGAGTGGCTCGCGTTGAGGCTGGTTGCCTGCTCGGTGATCTTGACGCGGAGCTCTCTGCTGTTGGGCTCGTCGTTCCTGCTGGTATGTTTAAATACTGGAGAAGGAATGTGCAAGTGCAGTAAGAATTGACTGGCGTTGGATCAGGGGTGGTGAGCCACACGGGAGTGGCAGGTCTCACACTGGGAGGCGGAGTGGGTCATCTCGGACGCTGCTTTGGTCTCACTTGCGACCATGTTCTCTCGGTAGACATCGTGACCGCTGATGGTCAACTGCGTGTTGCCTCCAAAGCTCAGAACGAAGTACGCCCCATCCTTTCGGAGTACCTGATGAAAAAGAAAAGAGGTGACGTGTGTTGAACGCAATAGGACTTGTTCTGGGCGGTGCGCGGTGCTGGTGCCAACTTCGGAGTCGTGACATCGTTCGAGTTCCGCTGCCAAACTCTTCCTGGTGGCTTCGTCTACGCTGGTCCTTCTATTTTCCCTCTTCCTCGGTGCCAATTCCATCCATTGAAGCTTCAATGGACCTTGATGACGGCTTACAAATGGTGATGAAACATGCAGGTTGTCCGAAGTGGGCAAGAAGTTCGCTGAGATCACTTCATCAGCCGACTTCGTCAATGAAGCCAGTTTCACCCTGGCGCTGGCCCTCGGGCCTACGGGTCATCCTGGTGTAATCATATCTAGTGTCTACAACGGTTCACAGGAAAAGGGCGAAGAAGTAGTTAAGCCTTTCACCGATTTGAAGCCGGTCATGCAACATGTGCGTCAACACTTGCATATAATGTTTGATCTTTTGGCTGATGTCTCAAGGCCAAACCGCTCCACAGGTAGGAATGATTCCTTTTTTGGCTCTGCAGAAGTCAATAGATTTCATGGTGCCTCACGGGCGCAATTACTATCAGAGTGGTCTCTTCGTAAAGGCACTTGAGTTCACAATCGCATGTCCAGCATCAACATCTTCATACTCACTAGAGTCTCTTTCCTCTATAAACAGACAGTGAACGATGAGTTGATTAGTATCATTGGCAAGCACTTCGCCAATGTCCCTACTCCAATGAGCATGGTGAATATTGAAACGGAGGTACTGCTTCGTATTCTTCAGGTGTCACAACGAGCAAACGCTGACGCGTACTATCAGGGAGGCAAGATCAGCGAATTGTCTGATGATGAGTGCGCAGTCTCATGGCGTTCAGCCAAGTGGTGCCTTAATGTGGTCGCAGCATGGGACAAGGTAAGCAGTATCTTATGCCTGATTACCTCCAGAGCAATCCTTACAAACAAATCAAACACAGGAAGAAGACGAAGAGAAGTGCAAGGCATGGGTGCGTGGTCTAGCGGCCGAATTGAAGCCCTTCAAGGCTGGTGCAACGTACATCAACATGTACAACATCCCATCAGAGGAGAAAGACAAGCTGCCCACGAGCGAGTACTTTGGCACGCACGCCGCCAAGCTTCGAGAGCTCAAGAAGAAGTGGGACCCCGAGAACGTGTTCCGCTCTCAAGTCAACTTCTTCAAAGCCGAGTGAAGACTCGGTGCTGCTCTTATTGCACGAGAGCACTCTTCTACTGGAATGAGGATCTCCACCAATGAATGCCTGCCATGTTCTTGTCGGCCTTCAGATACATAGCACCTCAACGAATGCAACTGGATGTGCCAATCAGTACTGGGTGAAGGCCTTGTGGGTGGGTTGAATCAAGAGTAGCGTTGTTGTTTGGGAAACTGTTAAGCATCAGATGGCTCATAGGACGGCCCAAAGAATTGATGTGAGCTGGGAGGATGAGGATTGCGCGTTACATGCTTCCTCGCTTAACCTCACGGCGTTCGCTCGGAACCATTCGGGGTGAGTGCTGTTAAACTTATCCCCGAACGCCTACCAGTTTTCGGACTTAAAGAGGGCATCTTCACCAACACGCCGTGCGCAAAGATAGGGCGAACCTTCATCTCGTCATAGAGAGAGCTGATTGCGGCCCAAGTCTGGGGTGCAAGGGGAGGAGGTCCCACAACGCCCTGCTCCCAGTAGTGCTGGTTGCCATGCCACATCCAGTTACACTCGTTAAGGTCCCATTCCAAGTAGAATGCACCATCAGAAGGACGCGGGCCCACGACTGCGCGCAGGTTAGGGTGAGATTATAGCTCCTACTGACGAAGCGTCATGCATAGCGGTGGCCAAGGCCTAACTTACTTGCACTCAGGTTGGAGTCTGCGCAGTAGTAATGCGAGTTCCTATCTGCTAGCTGATGGAGATACACACCTAACCTGTCGCATCATAGGAAGTTAGGTTACAGTTACGGTGGTTGTTGCAAGACATACCTAGCAATCAACTCAGGTACGGGACTTCCGTCTTTGAGCTTGGACCAGGTGCCATTCTTAATGTAATCAGCAAGTTGATCAGCATACACCACATCTGTGAGATTGTATGGCGGATTGGCACACTGCGGATCACCTGAGAAGAAGGTGATGTCACCAGGTTAGCAAGCATCAAACTGGAGAAAAGGAGAACTGGACAGATACCGAGGCAGTTGTAGTTCATGATCTGGTTGCCTAGGGTGGTGTTGATGGCAGGTGCTGGGATCGGGCCGCCCACTTGCTGGGGAGTCTTGTTATCTACAATACCCGTGAAACATCTTGATCCCTGCTCAATCAAGATCGTGTCAGGTTGATGCACTCAGCTTTCTGTTACAGCGCAGTAGGACCTTGAAGTAGTTTCCATTTGCATCAGGTTCAGTGATGCCGATTGTGCAGTACATGTCTGTTTCTCCAAATGCCCAAGCTCTTGCTGTGGCGAGCATTCCTTCGAATTCATAATCAGTTACGTTAGGTGCGAGACCTGTGATGCCTGCCGGTCTCTTTGATTCACCAAGTACAGTGACGAGGCCCAAGTGACGCAAGTGTTGGCCTGCAGTGGCACAAACATGATGATAATGAGTGAGCATTGAACCGCTATGATCCTCCAATCAGGAGAAGGTAAACCTGTGTAAGTGCTTGTACGCAGGAATCCACGCATGGGTGGTGTCCACAAGCGCTTCTCGAGAGCGTTCCCACACGAGTCCACGGGCATGAACTGTACAAAGTCCACCGACTGTGCGAATGCACTGATCCAGTAAGCCATCTCCCCTGCGTGCGTGTGAGAGTGTAAGCACGTAAGCTATCAGAGGATAGAGGCGCTTTCTCAACCTGTAAAGCCCATAGCCTGCGCAGTGAAGAAGACAGAGTCAAAATGAACAAAGCCACGACACGGTGAGGTGGCGCCAAAGGTGGCACTTCCGTCAAACAAGGCTGCCAGCACACACCTGTAGGCAAGTTGGTCAATTAGCTTAATGTTCTCACTTGAGAAATATCTCAAATAGGAGTTAAACAGGCCGACGGTTGGTACCGAAGAGTCCACTCGCCATAGGTACAGTTCAGACCAGAAGCCGTGGCAAACAGGTTGGTCACCTGCCCACCAACGAAGCACTCCTCCTCCACGAATCCCCTGGCACCAGGGGTGGCAGTCATGACCACCATCACCACCACCACCAACATCGTCACCTTGCCGACTCCCATCGCCTTCAACTCCATCTTTCTTGTGTGGTCTTCGTTAGTTCCTTGGGATTGCCCCTGGCTAAAAGGAATACAAATCATCAATAATGCCGACATTTAAGTTCTTTGCCAAGCGCGGATTGGTTTTTGTGGCGGCAGAAAGCAACCATTTGCTGCAGGCCACGTGTGCTAATAATTAAACAAGAAATTATTATTCATCCGGATAAGGGAGAAATGGCAAGGGAAAATTTTCACGATGCGAGACTGTTTCGTTTATCCCAAATGATTTTGAAATTTTGAAATTTTGGGGGAGACCAAGAACTGCCACACCTGGGGACCTGCATCGACCCGAGGACATGGACATCAGCCTCGATGATGTGGAGGCAGTGGTCGAGATGCGCGATCATGTTTCTGTCAACGGCGATGATGTTGCTACGGAATCCGAATTCGACATTTCCATGAATTGCCGACCGCCGCCATCCCATCTGCAGCCGCCCCAACCACCGCTAGTGCATGACGATTTCTTCGCAGCGCTGCCGCCCGAGCTGGCCCTGTACGTGGTGACCTTCCTCGGCCATCACGACCTATGCACCTTTGCCCGCGTCTCCTCCCTTTGCCGCTCTCTTGCCCACGACGAAGAGGTCCTACACTTTTCTTTTTCTTTTTTATTTATTCATATTTATATTTATGTTCCATTAATTTTTATTTTTGGATAATAAATATTTATTATAATCAACGATTAATTTTTCCTCGCAAAGAAAAATTTCAAGAAAATTCTATACCGAGGGTGTTTATTTATTTTAATTTTTATATATTTGATGTAACATTTATATTTTTATTGCAGGTGTGGAAGGACCTGTACATACGGACTTGGGCACTGAACAGGGTAAGCCGTTCTGAGGTTCAACTGCCTTTGTGTGGCGGCTGTACGACATGGAGAGCTTTCTGCATGTACGTGAGATATTGCGCCTTCAAGCCGCGGATCACAGATTGACCATCTCCTCGATTCATCCTCAATCATCTTCTGCAGAGAAAGGATGACGATTGAGTGGGACTACTGTTCGATTGACATCAACTGCAAGATTGTTGAGGAGGTCGAGGAGAACGATATGAATGAGGGTATATACTTAACGATGCCATTTGCTAACAGATGTTCAAACGTATTTACACTTATATCCTGGGCGTAGATGATGAGAACAAGGCGCAGCAGAAGAAGCCGCCAGCACCGAAGCCGATCGAAATGTTAGGCAAGGGCAAGTACAAAACCAGGAAACTCCTCTTTCCTGTAAGCGGGCGGTGCGTACTGCGCGTTATCGCACGGTTTGGCGATTCATCTCATGTCTGGTGCGTTTTGCAGAGGATGGCTATCATGGGGACACATCCTGCAGAAGAAGGTCGATGACCTTCGCTCTACGCGAATAAAGGAGAAAGAGAAGGGAGGCGAGAGGACGGACGAATATTTCGAAGTACGCTTGTGTTGATGGAGAGGGCGAGGACCTAAGGTGAACTGACTTGATCATGGAATGAGCAGAAGAAACGGGAATTCCATGAGCAGGTTACTCGATTATTGATCATGGCATGTGAGGAATACGCATCATCTATGGCGGTGACGTCATCCTCGCCAGCAGCCACCGACGACACACCCGGCAGTACACATTCATCTGCAATCCATCCTCAGAAATAGAAAGAGGCTAACGAATGTTGTCTCTTACCAGTTTTGTATGTTTCAAGCAACAACTGGGGCATATCCTTAGCTGAACTTGCGAGAATGAAGCACGGTCCGATATCTGATATGTAAGTTTTGCATTTGCGGTTGTTTCATTGTGCCGCCCTAACGGACAAATCTCGCTTAAGGCTCTTCCTCCGTGCATACGCCAAGCTTGCGCAAACGGCGCAGCTGCGCAGAGGACACAACGACTTGTGGTGGGTGCTAAGCGAGTGGGCTGTCACGCTGCGCGCCCATGCTGCTCGTAAGATGAACGAAGGTCTTACAATGATCGTGGCAACTGCTGAGGGGACTGGTAAGAGACGAGATACTCCGTAGAAATATGAACTGGTGCTAATGTCGCCCGATGATTCCAGAATACGAAAACGTAGATGCGCTCTTCGATCAGTCCTGCAAAAAGTTGGCCGAAGCGCACGAACTGTATCCGACAGACTCGCAGGTTCGTATCTCCTCTCTTTGAGACACTCTTTGGATCTTGCTAATGCGAGCGTTCAGATTCTGAGCGAATGGGCTGATGGTCTGTCGGAGCATGCTACAAGTAAGATTGCAGCAACCGCGAGACGACGCCAAGCCCTCACTCCTGAGCAGCTGGAGCAAGGTAGCCCTGTGTCTATTCTATGCGAAAAATCACATTTCGCTCAACCAATGTCGCCCACAGCACAAAGCCTGTTTCGGCAGTCCTATGCCAAGTATGAAGATTCCATGGCAGTCGCCGCAGGGCGCGATCTTGACAAAGATATCGTGCTGAGCAACTATGGCCTTGCGCTTAGTGATCACGCTATGGTAGCTTATCCCGAGGAGTCCAAGGTTTGCCCTATTGCCACAAGTCGTTTACTAGTTCCTCACCTCCATAATTGTTTACAGGCCCTCTTTGCGTGTTCGTACGAGAAGTACCAATCAGCAGCCATTCTAAAGCCTGACAACGTTCTCACACAGTGCAACCTCGCTATGTACGTATGCACATACCGTAGTCTTTGTTGTGCGGATTCTCATCTTTGCACACACTGGATAGGACGTTCGTTTTGCACTCGTGCACCCTGACCGACACGCTGGAGCGCGAACGACTGTGGGCCAGCGCAGAGGAGATTTTGAACGTACGAAGTCCTGTTGGGATCTTCCTTTGTTTACCCTAATTGTTTCCTCTGACTGCAGAAACAAGTGGTAAAGAACGATTACTGGACATTCTTTTGTATGGCTCGCTTGTCTTCCGTGCGCGGTATGCGTCTCGTTCGCTTATTTGACTTGTGGTCGTCTCACGCTCCAGTCTCCTTCTCAGGTCGATATGAAGAATGCCGAAGTTGGCTTGAGAAGTGTGCAAAGAAGAACTACCTCGCCAAGCGAACCAAATGGTTCTGCGTCCATTTTGCGAATGTCAAGGATTTGCCGTGGTTCAAAGCCATGAAAGAGCAGCAGACCAAGGAGCGGTACGCCATCCAACTCTTCCTTCCTTTCATGCCCTTTATCAACCTGCGTTACTGATCTGGATTACATGGAACAGGAAGCGCGAGAGGGACATGCTCGCTAAAGTTCTATTCGGCCATAGCTGATGTTTGTTCATTTGGTGCGCCTCATTTTTAATCGCCATTTGGCTCCCTATGTGATCTGCGATGCCAAAGCCCCAGTAGGTCCAGGCGAGCGTACGGCTTGGATACAGTCTTCTTTCGAGAAGGACGAGCACAGCGTTGGCGCAAGAAGTCATTCAAGGTTTCTTCTTCTACTCATGTATGCCCGTATATTTGAATCATACTGCCGTACAAGACACACCAGAGGAGGTCTGCAGCTTGAGACCGATTCTTCGTCCTCCTCTGCGATTTGGAGGAAAGAGTAGAACGGTGTGTAAGAGCCATCTACGTAGTTGTCGAAACGGGAGGTCAAGGAGCAAGGCAAGAAACCGTCTTCGTCCTGCACCTTGACTTGTGGAATAAGTGCGTGCCACAGCGATCGGATGGTTGCACACTACATCATCACACGACGCACAGAGTGAGAGTGAGAATTCTGTCACTGTTTCTCGTCAAGTAGCAATGTCTCTCGTCAAGTAGCAATGTCTCTCGGTACCGCGGCCGTGGTACGGCGCTTTGGACGATTAATGTTATATTGCCAATGGCTGCCCTTGGGACCATCGAACTTGGATGCAGCAGTCCAACACGGCCATTTTGAAGTTTTGGAGTGGGCGAGTGTCAATGGATGTTCCCAGAGCGAGTGGACCTGTAACGCAGCAGCTCGAGAGGGCCATCTTGCAGTTCCGAAATGGGCACGTGCCAATGGATGTGCCTGGAGCGAGCACACTTGTGAAGCGGCAGCTGAAAGTGGCCATCTCGTTCTTCAATGGCTACACGTCAACGGCTGCCCTTGGGATGAGAGAAGACTTAGCTTGCTGCAGCTAGAAATGGTAACCTTGATGTCCTTCCTTGGTTCACTTACTTGCTAATGTGTTTCATGGACATCAGGATCCAATTGTGGGCAGGAGTGGATGATCTTCACCATTTGGGAATTTAACATATTTCGAAGCTCTTATCGAACACCCTGGCGCTGCCGAGGCGTGGGGCCACACTGACGACCGTGTCCTGTTCCGAGGTATCCGCGTTCGCATGGGCAAGCATGTCGGCATTCCCAAGATCGTGCGCGATCCTATGACCAGAGTGGTGTTCTGACGGTGGCGTCACTACAGTGGGCAGCTCTGGAAGTGCTAAATGAGAGCCAGAGCGTGGATTACATTCTCGCCGACATCTACTCGTTCGGCATCATATTGCACAACACAAAAAACACGACCTTTTCATTTATTTCCGCTAAATTGTTTTGAGGAGTTAGCACAAT
Organism: Acanthamoeba royreba; assembly: GCA_000826365.1. Taxonomy (NCBI): domain Eukaryota; phylum Discosea; order Longamoebia; family Acanthamoebidae; genus Acanthamoeba; species Acanthamoeba royreba. The sequence goes on along the minus strand of CDEZ01023166.1, from coordinate 1,476 downwards.
TCGTTTATTGGCAACTAATCCCACCTTTGGTATTTTTGGAATGCCCCTTTTTTGCGCCGAAAAAAAACCTGGAATTAAGCTATTCGAGAATTGTAGGGAGAAGCACGAGCATGACGAGAAACACAACCGCCCCAACCAGGACCAATCGTACATGGCCCTCCCCTTGGGTGAGTCGTTCTTGCTGTGGTTGATGCCTCATTGTGGTGGTCTCGGGTGCAGGGCAGCAAGCCACGCTGACAACGAGGAGTTGGTCCCTCCTTTGTCAAAGAAGGCAGAGGCATCATGGTCACTGTGGCCTGCGCTGCCAGTCGAGCTGGCATGGATGATCTTCAACGAAGCGGGTCACCTCATGTGGCCTCCCTGCCGCCGTGTGTGCCGTCAATGGAACGTTCAACTCACACTGCTCATCAAGCACCGTCAACAAGAGCGACAAGGTCTGCCTGACTCAGTGTACAGAAGCAGAAATCACACCCTGGCCAAACAGAAATCGCAAGCCGTGTACTACGCAGCGTGGCTGGCGGCCAAGGGATGGCTCTCCGTTCTCAAATGGGCACGCGACAACGGATGCACATGGAACATGCCATGTACCTGCTATCAAGCAGCACGAGGTGGCCATCTCGAAGTTCTGCGATGGGCGCGCGCCAACGGAGCTGCCTGGGACAGCACGACTTGCCAAGCAGCAGCAAGAAGTGGCCATCTTGCAGTTCTGCAATGGCTGCGCTCCAACGGATGCCCTTGGGACGCGTTCACCTGTCGCGAAGCAGCTGAAGGAGGCCATCTTGAAGTTCTTCATGGGCGCGCGCCAACGGAGCTGCCTGGGACTACAGGACTTGCGAAGCAGCAGCACGAGGTGGCCATCTCGAAGTTCTTCAATGGTTGCGCGCCAATGGCTGTCCCCATCTTTGGTATCAGTCTACATGCTTTTGGGCAGCGCGCAATGGTCATCTGCACATTCTTCAATGGGCGCGCGCCAACGGGTATGCCTGGGACAAGAGGACTTGCGAAGGAGCAGCAGAAGGTGGCCATCTCGAAGTTCTCCAATGGGCGCGTGCCCATGGCTGTCCCTGGGATGAGTGGACCTGTGAACAGGCAGCTCGCGGTGGTCATCTGCACATTCTTCAATGGGCGCGCGCCAACGGGTGTGCCTGGGATGGGAGGACTTGCCAAGCAGCAGTTGAAGGAGGTCATCTCAAAGTTCTTCAATGGGCGCTCGCCAATGGCTATGATTGGGACGGGATGACTGGAGAGGCAGCAGTGGAGGGTGGCCATCTTGAAGTTCTCCAGTGGCTGCGCGCCAATGGCTATCCATGGGACGAATCGATCTGCAACAGAGCAGCTCAATACGGTCAGCTCAAGATTCTGCAATGGGCGCGCGCCAACGGATGCCCCTGGAGCGAGTTGACATGCCGCTTCGCAGCTGCATGTGGCCAACTTGAGGTTCTGCAATGGTTGCACACCAATGGCTGTGCGTGGGAT
>CDEZ01023162.1:0-10147 GCA_000826365.1 Acanthamoeba royreba | reverse complement strand
AACTTGCCCAGACTGAGGAAGCTAGAAATCGCTGATAACAAGCTGGAGAATATTCCTTGGTGCCTAACTCTTCCATTCCTCCTCCTCCTCCTCCTCCTCCTCCTCCTCCTTTCATCAAGCCTCTTGTAAAGGCCAAAGTCACCTCATCGCGCTAACTGCAACACTACAGGCATCCCATAGGCGTAATGCAAGAGCTGCAATATCTCGATATTCGCGATAACCCTCTCTCCAAGCTTCTTGCTGCCATTCCATCGCTGCGTGACGAAATCAACAAGGGCGGCTCTCAAACGCTGCGGCACATCAAGGACGAGCTGATGCACTCGGATGAGCTCTACAAGATGAAGTTGATGTTTGTCGGCAATGGTACGTGCTCACCTCAACCTTGAGAAGAACGCTTTTGTTTTCAAAAGAAAGTCTTGACCTCTTGGCTCCTAACGAACTTCTGCGCGTGTAACAGGTAATGTGGGTAAGACCACTTTGATGAGCAGCCTTGCCAACTATGTCAAAGATGAGAAGGCTCCTGTGATTGCTGCGGCGGATGCGGCGTTGACACCCGCACAACCTCTGATACCGAAGCCAGATAAGAAACCGAATGTGGCTACGGATGGTACCATTCTATTTCTCATCATTACCCCGGCTGTGCTAAACAACAAAATTATTGTCTTTAGGTATCGATATAAGGAGCTGGATCGTGAAACACCCGAACCAGGAGAAATCCACCATCGACTTCTCCTGTTGGGATTTTGCTGGTCAGGTACTGTACTCAACTCTGAACTCTGTTACATCTCAACTTAACCCCGAGCACACCCTCGTATCTCTCTTTGCCGTTCACAGGAAGTCTATTATGCCACGCATGGTTTCTTCCTCACTACGCGTGCCATCTACTTGTTGATATTCAACCTTCTCGAGACAGAAGAAACATCGCAGATCGAGTACTGGCTTCAGTCTATAGGAGCTCGGACAGGTGAGCTGTCCGCTCATGAGTTTTCGTATCATATTATTTCCTATTCATCATCTTTTTTTATGGGTCGCTTTATTATTCCGGTAACGTGTAGCTGATGCCCTTCTTTTTTTTCTCTCTAAACGAAAACAGAGAACGCCCCTGTTATTCTCGTGGGAACGCACGCTGAAGACAAGGCGTGCACCAAGGAATACGTCGATCACTACTTTAATTCTATTTACCAGAAATATGGCTCGCGATTCAAGACACTGATCCAAGCACACTTTGCGATTTCTAATGAAACTCAAAAGGTGAATGGCGCCTTGCAAAGCGCGTATCTTTTACGATCGCAACTTTTGTGATGTAGAGCGGCGTTCTTCTAACAAACAACAAACAACAAACAACAACTCCGACTTTACAATATACAGGGCATGCTCGAACTTAAGAACCGTATTATTGAAATAGCTCTGGCGCAGCCGTACATGCCCCAAATGATCCCTCGTGTGAACAAAGCGATCGGAGATAAGCTTGCGGGTAAGTTAGGCTGCGGGGCTTCTACGATTAGATCCCGTGCGGAAAGATCTTACTCTTAAGCTCATCCCTTGCTTTTCTCGATACAGGCTTGGCACAAACGCGTAATCCTCCTACTCTCGAATGGAGTGAGTACGAACGCCTCGCGATCGAAGTCGGTAGCTCGCTCAGGGTAGACATGGACGCCGAGAAAATAAAGAGCCTCACCCGCTTCCTCAATGATATGGTGCGTCTTCAATTCATCCATCGTACTCTTGTTGACGGCTCTGAGTTTGCTGTTTTTATGTAAATGCCAGGGTGCTATGGTATGGTTCAGCGACGTCGAGCTACGAGACATGGTCATTATTGATCCGCAATGGATTACCAAGACCTTTGCCACGGTGGTCTCGCTCAAATTTGGGTTCATCAAGGTACGGCGGGGAACGCTGAAATCCGATTCGATTGGCTTGACCGATGTCAATTCAGAATTGATGAGGATGATGATGATGATCATTCATTCTAATTTTCTTGCAGGATGGCATTCTTCTGTACAGGGACCTTCCACAGCTGTGGAAGCCGCCAACCCACCCTACTTATCTTCATCCCAAGGTCGTGTCGCGCTTCTTCTGTCAGATCGGTTGCGTCATCTGACGACACAATTGGCTAACCCTGCTGGGTGGCATGCTTGGTCTGGCTTACTGCAGCTGGTTGCAATGTTGGAGAAGCTGCAAGTCATTTCGCGTCTCACGCAGGATGGCGAGCGAATTCTCATACCCTGCCTTCTTCCTGACAAGATTCCCGAAGAAGAGCTGTTCGCTAAGCATTGGCCTGTACATGAGGATATACCCACGGTACGCGGTGGTAAACCTCGACGTCAAGTAGTTGAGACAGAGCTGATAATCGTCATCTCTATTCTCACTTGCCAGGCGGGACGAGTTTACAACTTTGAATTTGTGCCACTTGGCTTCTTCTCGCGGCTCATTGTGCGCTTTCTGGCAGCTGAGACTTATGAACCCCTCTTGTACTGGAAGCAAGGTATTATATTCTTACCACCGCCGATAGCGGCTCACCTGTTTAATTATGAACGTGATGAGCTAAGTCCTCCTACTAATTATGAAATCTTTAACCCTCTCTCAGGCATTGTTGTGGCCAAGGACACGGAGCGCGTCAAGTTGAGTCTTCGCAAGAATCTCAAACACAAGACCATGCCTTGGTGTCTTGAGCTGTGGGTACGAGGCAGCTCTCCGGCTAGACACATCACCAAGCTTGTAGATAACATTGATACTCTGGTACGTTGTGCATTTTCGCCATTCATCTCCTCTCCGGAGAGTACGCTGAGGCCTGACGGGAAATCATTTTCTTTCCCTGTTTCAGGTCCTAGATTGGCTTCGAGCTAAACCCGAGATTACAGTGCCTTGCGTTCACTGTATCAGAGGTCCGTCGCTCACAACATTTAATCTTAATCGCGCGCGCTCGTCCGGAAGTAACGGTGATGATGTGGCCACGTTCTCTTTCAATCATTATGAGTGCAGAACGAAGCCCAGACCCGTATCAGTTCCCGTTGAAAGTGATAGAGCAAGCTGTCACGGTGAACCAGGTTTACGTCAAATGTCGCGGCATCAAGGACGTGCAGATTGCCGCGATCGCTCCCGATGTGTCTCTCGCTGAATACCGAGGAGCCAGGGTCAATATCAATGATGTTCAGATCGTCAAGCAGATAGGTGAAGGAGGTTTTGCCAAAGTCTACAAGGTACACATAGGGAGCATGGAGAGAACATGTTCTCTGTTGTTCTACGGATGACACCTTAAACCATGTGGTTACGACAGGCCGTATGGAACGAGGAAATCATCGCCCTGAAGCAGCTCACTCTGGACACCGGCAGTACGGCCGAAGCTCTCGGTTTCGAATTTGAGGATGCCGTCGATCCACTTCAAGTGTTTGCCGAGTTCAGGCGTGAAGTCCTTCTTATGAGGTACATCTATTTCTCACCCTTAGAGCCTGACTGACTCAATTTCGGCGCGATTCGCACTCACCTTCGTATATGCGTCCCTATCCGTAGCAACATGATCCATCCCAATATCGTGGGCCTTCGCGGTCTATGCATGGAACCGTTCTGCATGCTGCTCGAATTCTGTTCTCTTGGATGTCTTTACGACTACATCCACGATAAGTCAAAGAACATGAATTGGGCTGTAGTGCTGAAGCTGGCGATGGACATTGCCAAAGGCATGCGCTTCATGCATAATTTCAAGCCTGCCCTCATCCATCGTGATCTTAAGTCACCTAACGTCTTGGTAAGAGGCCAGGCCTCCTTGCTGGTGTACAGAAGTGTGATCATAATCCCTTCCGCATTGTCATGTTTTGTGATGCCGCGCGTAACTAGTTGAGCGTAGAGCAATCAGAGGCTGGCTATCCCACCCTAGTCGCGAAGGTGGCTGACTTTGGTCTCTCGCGATCCCTCATGTTGGCCGGTCAACTTAGTACGAATATATTCCGCCCCCCACCAATCAATGAGCTGTCTCTCACACAGTTATTGTTCATCAAAAATCCTCTCAGAGACGAAGGTGGTTGACAACCCCGTGTGGCTGGCACCTGAAATGATGCGCAAGGAGGACTATGACGAAAAGGTTGACGTATATTCTTTCGGAGTTATACTGTGGGAGCTGGTTGCACGAGAAGATTTCCTGGGACACATCACGTTCCTCTCGGCTATTGAGGATGCTGTACTCAACGGCGAGCGACCAAAGATACCTGGTAAGTTATTCAATAGAGAGTAATATTATGCGTGTGGATGATGACGATGGTGTCTCAGATGATTGCTTCGCTACCTGTCCTGAGTACGCATCTCTGATTGAGAGGTGCTGGTCGGGTAACGCAACGGAGAGACCATCATTCACTGCGATTTGCGATGAGCTCGAGACCATGACCCAAAAACGGCTGCCGCCAACCAAGGCGACTCTCCCAACGATGCAAATTCCCAATATCAATGCGGGTACTCCCTCCTGGACACATTGGCAGTGCCGCCTTCAAATCCACTTGGCACAACGATTGACGTCTATCCTGCTGCTGGTACGCAGACGAAGCCGACGCTCCCGCTACCGCCGAATCAGCCAGAGTCACCCATTCTATGCCATCGATGAAGTACCGGCAGGCCGCCCGGCCGCTCGCATCCATTGCGCCAGCTCCAGCGAAAAATTCACTGGCTGCTCTGGGTGGCAAGGGCAAGGATCGCGAGCCGCCTCGCAGCATCCAGACGATTGTCCCTGGTGGTGCAGGTAGAGGTACGATTGACCGTGGCTAGAGGTTGAGATAACAACGGCGAGGAGACTCATCTGCTTGATCGCTGACCATGCAGGTACTGCTGCCCAACAACTGCCGCGACCACCTGTTGGTGGGCGTCCAGGCATCATGCAGCCGACCCTCCTATCTTCGCCTTCGTTTGCCTCCACCGGTGGGCTGGATGTGGCGAGCGTTTCTGAAGTGGATGCAGCGGCTGCCGCTGCCGCCGCTGCGGAAGAAGGCTCCGAAGCATCTCAGATAGCCTCCGATACGTATGTGGGCCAAGGGATAATCAACGCAATGTCAAATCTAATCGTGTGTCTGTCGTCTTGCCAGTGCCTCCCGTGCGGTCGATGTCGAGGGAACCCAATACTACAAGACATTACCGACGCTGTCAGCTCCAATAACCTGCATGGCTTACCTTGCAGGCAGAGTATGGACTGCTACTGCGGATGGCAAGTGTCAGTTGTGGGATGCTACGGTATTGATCACCACGCTGCTGCTGCTGCTGCTGCTGCTGCTGCTGCTGCTGCTGCTGCTTCTGTATCAGTTCTCTTACTAACGATCTTGATTGTGCAGACTGCCGCGCTGCTTAAGGAAATCCAAATGCACGCAGGCTCAGTGACCAAGTTGCTCGTCGTGGCCAATAAGGAGGTGTGGTCGTGCTCAGTAGACAACACTGTCAAAGTATGGAGCATAGAAGGCCAATATGTGGCCGACGCCCGAACTCAGGATCAGGTCTACTGTCTCACTGAAGTTCCGGGACCGAGAGGCGATACCAAGGTATGTGATCCATGCTTTATCAGATCTGATTTCCCTCATCCATGGCATTCCACCCTCCGATCGCCTCTAACCAACGTTCCTCAGGCTCATTCTCATGTGTGGGGAGGGACGAGAGAGATCAACAAAAGGTCCACCTCTATTCGATTCGAGATCGGTTGTATCCACATCTGGGATGCTGTGGTACGAAACTGTCGCTTTCGTGAACGTTCTCACACACCACACTGAATTCATTCAATCGCACACGCGCACAGAACAAGAAGCTTAAGAAGACTTTCAAGCTCGCTCCGCCTCCGCAACTCACGGAACTGCTTACCATGCCTGTGCCCTTAGCCATGGTGTATCATTCCAATCACGTCTGGGTGGCTTCCAATCCTATCATTCTCTGCTTCGACCCCTACGTACGCGTGCTGCAACCAAGGCTAGCTAATTGGCACAATTATTTTAACACCAAAATCGTGTAACCCTCAGACACAAGTATGCAAAGGCTACCTAGACTTCAAGGGAGAGGTCAGGGCAATGGTATCTGTGGGCAAGGAACTTTGGACGGGTGCCACGAACACGTTGATAAAAGTCTGGAACCCTCAAGAAGTACGTTTTTTTCTTCTTCTGGGAGCTCCCTCATACTGAAGGCGCCTTTGTGTCCTCAATGTCTCGCTAGAGAGGAGGCGATTGTGTAGCTACGCTAGAGGGTCACGGAGGAGAGGTTGTCAATTTTTGTACAGATGGTTCCTGTGTGTGGAGCTGCGGATGGGACAAACAGGTCTTCCTATGGGACGTTCAGGTAAATACCTCGTTGTTGACTGACTAGGGCAAGATGATGATGTGCATGATGAATTGATACACAAACATAACAGGCGCACAAGTTCCTCAAGAACTTGACGCGAGAGCACAAAGATAGCATTGCGTGCGTGGTGCTCGCCCCAGCGCAGGTGACCGACATCGAAACCGGACTCCAATCAACCCATCGGTACGCGTGGACAGGAGGCAAGGATTGCACAACAATCATTTGGCAATGATGGGGGTCTATGTCGATATACTATATACAATGTACTATATAGTATACATTCGCAGATAACAATTTTTATTTTATAAGTCTTGTGCCTGCCTGCTCGGTGCCTTGCACAAAGCGTCAATCTCTCGCACTGCGGTGGCACTGGAAAAACAGGTACCGCATAAAGTGACTCCTCGGCCGCAAAAACAAAAGAAATCATAAATCCCCGGATGACGAATGCATACCTACGTGCGACATCCGGATATGTCGGACCCCACAGTGATCTTTTCTGAAGAAGAAGCCAACATCGACATCATAGCTTATCACGCAGAAACGAGGGAGAGTGTGGTGAAGCTGGATCCGCGAACAAGGGTACGGATCTGGCCGAATTGGTGGTCAGGATGATGAAGTCGACGCAAGCCCAGTCTGTTTGAGATAATATTACTTAAAACATTTTTGAAATTCTATAATCCAAATTCCAACATGATCTTTGAACGCTATTCTGTGTGGGTGAGTTCTCGGATTAATAAATGTGGAAGGTTCGCTTCCCAAATCCTGTGCCTATCAACAGATAGACACTCGCCGCGGCGGCTTCGCGGCAAAACCTCATCACACCGAGGATGAAGGCAACGACTCGCAGCATCTTGTCTGCGGTAGCGTTGCTTCTGCTGCTGGCGTTAGCTGCTGTGCCCGGAAGAGATGCGCTTCCGTTCGAGAACCTCCCCCCAAAACGGGAACAGCAACACGCTAGGAGAGCTGGAGTGAATTATCCCACGTGTCCCATCCACCCGTCGCCGGTGCTTCAGGTCCTGATCAACCAACGGGTAGATCATGTTCTTCACACGCTTCAATCAATATGTATGTTACCAACACGTTGCCTCTTTGGTGCAGTTCATGCCATCAGTGCTCCGCAAAGGGCTTGATCAACTGGACCAGAGATGTGCGCAACTCGTTAAGAACAACAACATCACTGCGGCTTCCGTGGGTGTGGTGTACGATCAGCAGCTGATCTGGTCAAATGGCTACGGCCGCATCAGGCCGAGCGACCCCTCCTCCCCGTAGGACCTCCTGGCCCTGAACACACAATAGACTGGTGTGATGAGAACTGAAGAACTTGTCCACTCACTCTCTTTGTTTCGCGCAGACTGGCTGATGGGGACACGATCTACCGCATCGGATCTATCACCAAACTGATCACCAACATCATGCTCTTCAAGCTCAGTGATGAGGGTAAGATCAACCTGGATGATCCAGTCAGCGTACGTCGCTCCGCTCTGTTCATATGCCACAGCAAGACGGGCAAGCAAGGGTTGACGCTCATTGGGGCTTATTAAATGTGCATGTGTTCAGAAATACGTGCCTGCCCTACAATGGAAGACGCCGTTCAACAACAACCCTGGAATCACCTGGCGCTCATTGGCCGGACAGACTAGGTGCGAACTGAATTCAGATAGATCGATCGTCTTCATGGCCCCTAAATGTTCCAACGCAGCGGCCTCAATGGCATGACTCCCTGCAACTTCTTCTCCATCTGGGAGCCCGTCCTCGGCGATGCGTGCGCCATCTCTAACGAGGAAGCATGGCGTCGTGTCACTGCTGCAGAGGTACCTCTTCGAACATGTCTGCTTCGTGGAGAGCCATCCTGATTGTGCCTCCCTTGCCTACGTAAAGCCAGGGGTTCCGATGTGGGATCTGCCTCACTACGCTGATGCAGCGTACGCAATCATCGGCAGAGCCCTTGAGTCCGTGGTAGGCGTGAGTTGGGAAGACTACGTGACCCAACATATATTCAAGCCCCTTGGTACTCAACAGCACATCGCATCTCCCTGATGAATGGTAGATAACGCAAAAGGGCACGCAGGAATGAACAGCACGTACGTCAAGTATGACTCCTGGTCGGAGATGGCCAAGCGAGTCCCGCCAGGATTACTCGCCGGCGTTGAATTGCCGTCTTATGTTACTCATGTTGATTTGAACTGGGCAAGACCCACCGGAAACGTATCATGTCCATCTGTCTATGTGCTCGTCAATGGTGCATGGTTAACCATAAAGCTTCAAATCAGGTGTACTCCACAGTGAACGACCTCGCCAAGCTAGCATCGTTGTTCCTTCAAGGCCATGGTGAACGAAAGAACGTTCTTGGAATCTACAGCAGTACCCTTCGCCAGATGATGATTCCATCATTCGTCAACGATGAAAGAGTACCCACAAACCCGCTCACCAGCATCTCTCGTGGTTCAGATTATGACGTTCAGGCACTGCGCGCAGAGCACCGGGTATGGGTACCCCTTTGAGATTTACCACACCAGCGTCTTCGGAGAAGATCTGCCCCCATACTGGATCCGTGCCAAGGCAGGGGGCCTACCTGGCTACACATCACGCATCTTGCTCTTCCCAGAGATCAAGACAGGTGTTACCTCCCCTATATGCGCCCTAAATGAAGTAGAATCACTGACCCAGTTCAATTCCAGCATTGATCGCAATGACCAACAACAATCCTGGCCTGGACCTGGACACGGTACAGGGCACGGTACTGTCGGCTATGGAGCAGGCGCTGTGGGACATGCAGCCCCTTCCGCTCAACCCGGGCAATCTTACTGCTTTCGAGGGCACCTACCTGGCCTCTGTTCTTATGGGGTACCACGACACACAGAGAGCCACGAATGACCGTAACTCATCCTCTCCCCCTCTTGATCTCTACAGCGTCGTAACTGGAAACGCCACCGTCCGAGTGGACGAGCAAAACAATAGGCTCCTCCTCTACTTGAGCCTTGGCGGTACATTGGCTATCATGTTGTACTCTGTAACCCTGTTGGTTGCTCATTCCTCCTTCGCTCCTGTGGTGATGACAGGCACGGGATGGTCACGGCCCCCTCCGGTTCCGATGGTGTGGGATAAGGCCAACCAGTTCCGTGTCCTCAACGACGCCGGGACGAGCAAGCCGTGCATGTTTGTGGAGGCCGGTCTCACCAACGGCATCGTCAGCTTCACAATGGGGACATCCTGGATGGGCGGTCAGCCACGCGTGGTGTCTCTCGAGGTGACCAGCGATCCCTTCTACGGGTGGACCTTCTACCGGCAGTGAGCAGGATTCAACTTACTTTGTTGTCCTCCTCTCCTGCTCACCTATGTGTAGTTTTTCTCTCTTTCGAGTTTAATGCGAAGGGCAAGAGCAGGGGAGCCTACTTGGCCCTCGTGGCCAGTACGGAGCCCTCTTCCTCTTCCTTCTTCTTCAGAATGATGAAGCCTTCCATGGGAGTCAAGGACACGTCTGCACATGTATAACACAGAACCTAACAGACCAACATCAGCCATGGCACCAGCTCTAGCACCAGCTCTTGTAGAGCATGCACTACAATAGCTCTTATCTTAGAAACAATCCTTTTTCTTCACCATTAAAATAGTTTCAAAGAAGAATGGCAACTTTATCTTATCATTAATATAATGCTCTTTAATCTTGAAAATGTGATCTCTAAAGTTTAAGTTCAGCAGCCTGCAAGAATTAATGCTTTTATTGTAGTAAGACAAAAGATTTTTCACTATTGATTTTCATGATAGATTTTATCATATGAAAATAAATCCATAACATCAACACCTTCTAGATCTATGCTAAAAGAACAAGTATTATGCTTATTGTATATTT
>CDEZ01023161.1:9124-24030 GCA_000826365.1 Acanthamoeba royreba | reverse complement strand
GAAAGGGTACCTGATGGTGGTGGTGAGGGGCTGCAGGGACCGTGAGCGGAGGGTTGGAAGAGGAGGTGGTGCTTGCCCACCCGTTGGCCGACCCACCGCCTCCGGAGGGCAAGTGGTGGTCGAAGGGGGCCTTGCCTGTGGTGGACAAGCTGGCAAGGGGCCTGCCCTGCCCACCACCACCACTACTACTACTACTATTATTAATATTATTGGCAGTCGTCCTGCCGCTGGTGACACGCAGTAGGTAAGCTCCTACTACCGCGGTTTTTGATTTCTATTTTTTATTATTATTATTATTATTATTATTATTATTATTATTATTATTATTTTAAGAGATGAAGAAGGGGTGAATACCTAAAGGCCATCTCTCAAGTGTTATATCCTCTCGTGATGATCTATTTCGTGCGTAATCAGCCTGTTTGGTGTCGTTTGTCCTCTGCGACGCCAGAAAAAGAAGAAGGTACAGTGGTGTTTCCCCAACAGATGGAGCGAGGCGAAGGTGGGCTGCGTATGGTGATGTGTCATCTTTTGGGTTCAATCTATTTCGGGGAACGTTTTATTTTCGAGGAAACATAGGAATGTGTGGAATGATAGTGGAAATTTCCCGGTCCATTGATGCTTCGATCACCACACCAGCTGCTGTGCTGCACCCACGAGGGCAGATTACGACCCTTTGCCCACCACGACCGATAATGTGGGGCCTTCTCTTCTATGTAGGGGCCATGTTTGGTCTCCTCTCCTGTGTGAACGGCCAGCAAGTCGTGTTTCCGTCGATGAACGTGGTCAGTTGCAGCTACACATCCTCCTCCTCGTCTCCCACGTAGGATCCTCCCTTAGTTGTTTCGTCCTTTTCAATCTTCAGCACCATGGATTCCATCCTCCAACCTATCTATTGCACGGCAGATGTGATACCAAGTTGCTGCTGCAGTGGCTTGTCTTTGGAAGCGGATCGGACCTGCGGGTGTCGGTGCAGCTTGACCAAAGTACCTTGATAGACCATGACGATGATGACGCGCTATGCGTGCTTACTCTGGTCTCTTCAATCGAGGTGTAAATTTCACAGACCAAAGCGGGAGACCTTGGGGCGCCGCGCAGCCCATTACCATTCAGCTGAATCTGCTCAACTCTCGAGTTGGTACGACCTCTCCTAATTCACACCCGACAGTCAGGAAGGTGAACAGAGCATCAATCAGAGTACAGAATGAACTACGAAGGCATGTACCGCAATGCATATGAGAAGCGCGTGCCATATCAGATCTTGGGGCGGTGCCCAACAAACAGCAAGTAAAGCAGACCCGGGTTGAAGGCTGCTCATGACGTGAGTTGACTCTGGTGGCAGGTGTTGCAGCGACATGAGCTACTACCCGTTGGCGAATGGATACGCAGCTTCTCTGGCATTCAATTCGAGTATTTGGTATGCATTCTCTATGGACCCTGGTTTGTGGAGATACGACCTCCAGGTCATGCTGTCTCAAGGTACTTCCCTTCCCTTCCCCTGGGAACGCGCTGAGCTTACATTTCATGCGTCTAGGAACCAACTATCAAACGCTCTTCCTGAACCAACTCATGCCCCAAGCTTCCCTTAGCGGAGTTTCTGTACGCACGCATACTTTGAAATGATGGTGCCTCGCTCAAGGCAAGCTGCTTCAGGTTCAGCTTCACACACTGAACTGGGATCCTACGCAGCTGCCCAACTTTAACCAATACACTTACTTCCTCCTCTCAACCAACGTATCCTTGCCTGGTATGGCTCAGTCATGCAGATCTTCTTCTTTCTCCTATTGACATGGTTCCCACGGCACTGCATTCTCAGGCGGAGGCTTCCTTGTGCCGGACCGATATGTCGGACCTCTGCCAAACAATATCGGCATCACGACGGATCAGTGGTTAGGTGTGACGCAATGCGGGCAAGCCCTTGGACTGAAAACCATGATCGCTTCTACGAATCCGTAATGCATCCCAATCCTTCCTGTCAGTGTGTCTGGTCTGATACCATCTCCTACCTTTTGTTTTCATAGCTATGACCAATTTGCTGCTTTCCGTGCTGCAACTCCAGAGGCCCAGAACCCTTACTCGGGGTGCCTCGTGCAGCCCACTTCGTCAAACGCTGACCCTTTCTCCTCTTCGCCGCTCTTGATGGTACGTCGCAGAAGACCTTCCGTATCTAAGCTTTATGTTTTTATAACATGAACTTCCCCTAGTCATTTCGATGCCCTAATGTAGGCTCGCTAATGGTCAGCATGGAGATATCGTCATCTTCATTTCAGCTTCAGGCCCTCTTTGGGGTGCCCCTGATCACCAATTCGGGGATCTATCCTCTTTCCTCAACGGACCAGGCCGCATTTATCTATATCCTTGCCCTGCCACTTTACTCCCTCCTTCTCTCTGAGAGTGTATTCGTGGCCTTCCCTTGACCCAATCCACATCTTGATTGTAGTAATGAAGGTACCTATGATGGTGTTTTCACCTTCCAGCCCCAGAATTGCTGTATCATCAGAGCGAATGCCTCAGGCTGTGCGGTACAGTAACCTCATTGTCTGTTCTCGATTGCTTGGAATCATGGACTGACCTGAAACGCTTCTTGCGTAGGGGGTGTATTTCTCGGGATCACGCACAATTGCCATTCCACCCTCTTCGGCTACTAGAGTGGTGTTCCAAGTGGCAGCCAGGGAGGTGATAGGAGCCAATGGAACCTGCACCTTTGACGTCTATCAACAAGGCCGGCACGAATCAACTGTGTCTGTTACCTTTGACGCTTCTGTGTCAGACAGCGTCCCTGGTGGTGTTCCGATCACAGGTGAGTTTTCCCACTTTACTCAGTGCTGCAGCCAAATGAGCAGCTCAAGATAAGCTCTTGATGTTTACCTCAGATAACGCCCCAAACTGTTACCCGCCATTCATCAAAGTTGCCAAGGGCTCGACCTTATATTGCTTAGCTCCGTGCACTCAGGATCAAGAATGGGATGCGTCGAGGTAAGCTGGCAAGTGCTCGCTCGCTTGTTTGGTCGCTAATTCGTGTCCGCGTTCATCGGCCAGAACGGTCTGTGTTCCCGTGGACTGTGCAGCCAAGTACGTGGGGGCTCGCAACTGGTACAACAGTACCGCGGGCTTGTGTCAGCCTTCTGCAGTGTGCAGTAACCTCCAGGTACTCGCGTCGATCTCATGTCTTCGTGATCCACGATTAACCACCTGCTTCACACCCCAGATGTACATAGGAACCAATAACACCTGCGTCCCTCGTACCCAAGCTATACCTTCCCCGTCCTGCCAGCCCTCCGGCTGCAGTCCTACAGATCCGGTCATCCCGATCTCCGTACGTTCACGGACATGCAAGCTCCTCGTCTAGCCACTCACCAACCCAAACAGCTCCTCGATTGTGGCGAGCATGGAACCTACAGCAACTACTCCTGTACTTGTTCGGAGGGCTATACAACTGTATTCAACGAGAAGGTAACCAGTGCACATGGAGAAGGTAACGATACTTAAGCTTTCAGAAATCACAGGTGAACCAATCCGCAGGGCTAGCGTGGTGCTCTACTCTTGTTGCTGCCAAACAAACTGACTCCACCACATCGGTACTGTCCTCTATCCTGTACGAGACCCTGTGGGAGACCGTCACCTGAACCACGCACCAGGCGCTTGTGGCGACGGTCATATCTCTCGCCCTCTGTCTGGCCACGTGCTGCGTGGGCAGCGTCATGACAATCGCGGTGTTGGTATGCCTTCAAGTGAGAGCACGTAGGCGATGGGCAAAGGTATCCGCTCCCTCCTACTCATCCCATGGGATGGCTTGATCAAATCTTCGGATTCCGCCTTAGGAACGTTTGGCCCAAAAGCACGCTGCGCAGGCGAGGGAGAAGCAGCTCATCTCTCTCCAACTTGCTGCCATGAACGGCCTGCCGGCACTCGACACAGCCACCCCGCCTCCCATGCAGGGAAGCGCGTACGCCACTACGACTACAACATCGACGATGCAGCAGTCCTCCACCACCACCACCACCCCATCGCCAGCAGTGGCTCGGTGGCAAGCAGAAGCCCATGAGAGGAGCGCAGCAGCAGCTGAGTCAGATGAGCGGGAGGGGTGGACTCTGTATTACAACACGAGTTTCACAGACCCACACGCAGTCATCCCTGACGAATCTTCGCCTGCGCCTGTGGACGGCGCGGTGGGGGATGACATGGCTAGGGACCCAGCAAGCAGCAAGCAAAGCCTACGAACTGCACTGCGGGAGCATGCCGACTTCTTGTGGACCAACCTTGCTGCTTTCTACCGTCGGCCATCAGCTTCACGTCAGTCCCTCGCTCGGCCAGAGGATGGCACTAGGGCGTGCAATGGGACGCAGGGAGAGCTCTCCCACGCTGCTCCAGCTGACGAAGTTGAGCGCGAAGCATCGGCGATGGAAATGCTAAAACGGGTCAAGTCCGGCGATCAGCAAGGCAACCGAAGCCATAAACGCACAGCTCCGCCCAACGGGTTACTTGCTCTGGTGGCGGACTATCATGAGGAGGCGAGCACGGCCCTCTCATCACATGTAAATATTCAAGTGCCGTAGGGGTTAACTTACTACTAAAGTTATTTGTTCATTTTCTTACTGGTGCTTCTTCTCTTCTTCGCTGGAAGCATCCGAGGCGCTGTCGGTGGCCAATTCCCGGTCTGGTGGCGGGCGCGTTGGCAAAAGATCTGTGTCTCGACTTGCTAATCGATCATTCTGTTTGTTGGTTCTTCGTCGTACCCGAGGGTAGACCCCAGCGCCATTATCTTCGTCATCGCCCTCTCCGATCATAATGTGCTCCTCCTCTTCCTCGTCGGTCACCTCTTCTTGCGTGTCTCGAGCTACGGCCATCTCTCGTTCTATCTGTTCCGTGAGCAGCTCTTGCAAAATCCGCTCCTCTTCACTTTCGTCTTGGATCATTTCGTGCTGCTCTTCGGTGCCTGTGGACCGAGAAGGAATCCTGGACGCACTCTTGGCCCTTGTCTTTTCATCAGCAGGGCTGGAGCTTATGATACGCGGGCGGGGAAGAGATGGGGATACAGCCTCACGTCCTAACCCCTCAAGTCCTGTATCAGGAAGCCTCGCTGACCGAGCATAGATCGCGCAAAGTATATAATGAGTCAGAGCACCAATTCCAATAAATGGACCTACGTACAGCTTAACTCTGTTTCGGGCAAAGTTGCGCTTGCTTCCCGAGTTGATGGTCGAGCAGAAATACCTGGGCCAGGTGTACCAGCGCGAGTGGAAGTAGCAGAGGTGGAAGTAGGGAGAAGGAAGAAGATAACCAGCCACGTGAGGATAACGAGCCAGGTTTCCGCGAGGAAGATGAGAGGAACAAAGACGGCCATGGCAGTGAAGAACCAGTAGTAGCAAAAGTAGCTATTTGAGTTGTGGATTAGATAAATTGTCGTTCATCGAGTGATGTATGATACTACGGTTGGTTACCTTATGCCAGATAAGCGAGCTTCGATGTGTAACTCGGCAGCATAGGTCTGTAGCTCCTGTCTTGATACTGCTGCAATTGCATATCCAAAGGGCCTTGTCTGTGAAGAGATTTCAGTGGGCATTCTCATCATAAAGGAAGTGACGAGAGCAATACGGGCGTGTCGATGTATCCAGACAAGAGTTCCATGTGAAGGTGTTGTCTTTCCTCCATCAAGCCCAGCACCAGCGGGAATGACCAGAACAAGGTCCATAGTTTCTGCAGGAGATCCGTCTTATACCTAAGTCGACACTGTTTGGTGGACGAACAGTGAGCGCAGCTAAACCGACGAAGGGATCAGGAGGTGCCATACGGGGCGAGAGGAGTTGGCCAACAGCTCACCGTCCCATGAATACAAAGAGAGCGTAACCATGAACATCCCTGCCGCCATCCGTTCAGTTGGGTGCCGTGCACAAGCACTCATGGAGGGCTGTCTCGCCCGTGAAGTGGAGGGAGCTACCAATGTTGTCATTGACAGGAGTCTCCGGGAGATCGAGGTCGATCGAGAAATCGTAGACGTGGCCAGGAGAGAGGACGGGAGCCGCAATCACCTGCGGCGCAGCTTGCTTTGAGAGCGACCCACCACCAAGCCGACCCTGGTCGAGCGACCAGGTGCGCTCCATCCCCGTAAAGTCGGCCACCGCCAATGGCTCCGCGCGTCTGTTGTGGAGAAGCCATCACACACCCGATCATCCCCTCCGGATGAGCTCTGATCAGAGGTTCAATAGGGATCACGAGGAATGCGAGAGGAGGGCCTCCCTCCCCAATCACGTACGTAAAGTCAAAGTAGAGCGGCCGGTGGAAGGCGATGATGGGCACGAAGTTGTGGTACAGGAACAGGTACGTCACCAACGCCACCCCGATGGCCACCACCAGATACAGCCCCACCAGCGCTGCGCCCAACACCCTGTACCCATTGCCCCCATATGATGTGGTGAGCTGAAAATATATATATATATATTTCAATATATTTCTAGTATATATACGTTATGATAGAGATATGCGTAGAGGAGGAGGGGCTCTCTCATAGAGAAGAGGGAGAGAGAGGGAGAGAGGCGTACCAGGTGCCGATGTGGGCGGCGAGGTAGGCATATATGACACGGAGGGGCACCACCAAGGGCTCCACGAAGGTGCGTGCCTGCCGGCCCGCCCTCCGCGCCGCGCCCACCACCAGCCCTACCATCCACCGCCCCACTCGCGACGGCAGCCGTGTCACCCACCCCACCACTCCTCCCTGGTCGGTGCTGCCCTTCATCCTCCCCCCAAACAAGTAGAGGAAGAAAATATTATTATTAAAATAATAAATAAATAATGAATATTTATGTGTTTGATATTTGGAGAAAAAGAAAAGAAATACGACTGTCCGCAAAAGAGAGAAGACGATGCCAACTGCGAATGGCGACGTGGGGAAGAGGAGGAACAACGATCTTCCTCCTCCCCACGCGTAGAGGGCAGCCAATGCTGTTACACGTGGAAGAGAGAGACGTTGGTTGTTCGGATCCTGGGATCAAGCGACACCAACATGTACAACCAACTCCTCTCCTCTCCTCGGGCACACACCTTCTTCGTTCTTGATTTCTACAAGCGTATGATGACCGGCTTGAGTTCGTCCTGCCGTTGTCGCAGAAGCGCTGCCAGCCGCGATCGTATCTCCGGGGGAACGTGTTCGGGTCCTTTGGCTGCAGATCATCAAGAAGGGGACCATGAATGAGCATGATGCACGCCATGGTGTGGGACTCCAGTTACCAGTGATGGAAGGAGGAATGTTGTGGAGAAGGGCCATGATCTCCTTGTCGATCTTGCATACCGTCCTCCATGGCCTACGCACCACTCAGATCATCAGCTAACCTGACCACTGAAGTTCTTCTCCTCCTCAGCCATACGTACCACTTTCGTGCCCTTGCAGCTTCTTTCCAGCGTTTGCTCAAGGTGGACGAGGGAATGCCGAGGGTCTTGGCGACCTTGGACTGTGGCAGATTGAGATACTCGCTGATATCGACGAACTTACCCTCCCCCGAAGCAGTCGTATCTGCTTGTAGAGCAGCACAGAAAGATGTGCTCGCCCCGTCGCACACAAACGAGAAATGGTTGGTAAGCGCGCGGCTGACAGATCACACAGGGCAGAAGGACGACACCTTCCAGTACAGGGAGAGGTGGAGCAGGCTCCGGGATCGCTTCGCCACTGGTGTCCTTTTCTTCACTACTTTCCTGTGATGCGGCCGTGGTATTGACCTCTGTCTGCTCGCCGATCGGCCTGTGGTGTGCATCCTGGTGAGCAGGTGCCACCTGAAGGAGCCCTGATGACTGTACCGTGTGAGGCTTCTGATGGCAGGATGGGACGCAATATCCTTGGGAAGCGCTCGCGCCCCCTGTGTGGGCACCTCGATCAGCGATGGAGTGGCTTCCGCGCGATGATCCTGTGAACAAGTGGTAAGCCATGTTGATTCCGATGACACATCATCACCATCGCCGTGGTGGGCTCGACAGTCAAGATGGAGGAACGCACCCCCATCACCGAGGCAGACGGGCCACCAACCGAGGGAGCCGGATAGGCGGGATCCGTGGCTACAGTGAAGGAGGAGGGACGGGCGATGGGGATGGTGTGAAGGTAGGTCTGCGGGAGGGACGTCCGCCGGATGAAGGCGGATGGGGTGGTGGGCAGCCCGCCCCCCACTGCCTGCCCTGCGCTCTGCCGGAGATCGGGGACGTGATGGTGATGCGGCCACGGCCCGCCCGCGCTGCCGACAGCGGCAGGAGCCGAGGTGGAGAGGCCTGGGGAGGCGGAGGCTCCCGGGCGAGGTTGGAGCAGATGCGAAGGAAGAGGGTACGCCTGACCAGGCGCAGGTCCGGCAGGGGAGGAGTAGGCGCCGTAGGCCGGGAGGGAGGAGGTCGCGTGTAGGGCCGACGGAGGGATGGTGGCGGCCGGGAGGACTCCAGTAGCCGCGGCCAGGCCGGAGACGGCGGAGGCAGGGTACGACCACGAGTTGGAGCGGGGCTTGCCATGGCCGCCTGCTCCCCCCTCCGTGCCGGAGGAGAGCACGATGGGGGCGATGGTGCGGGGCTGAACGGGGTGGGAATGCTGCTGCTGCTGTTGCTGGAGGTGATGAGGCGGAGGAGGTATAGTCGGAGCGGAGGGCCTGCTCAGCCAGAACTGGTGGTGGGGATGATGGTGGGAATGAGCTGGCGGGCGATGGAAGGTTGCTTGCTGCTGTTGCAGCGGGACAGAGGAGGCAGCGGAGGACTGTGGTGCGGGAGGCGGAGGAGGGAGGGGAGGTACGCCTACGATGGTGGAAGGGAGTGAAGAGGAAGAGGAAGAGGTAGCAGCGTCCCCGCGAGCGCGAAGCTCGTCCCGAGAAGACGGAGATGAGGAGGCAGAAGAGGAGAGGTCACCGCCAGAGGAAGCGCCAGAGGCCTCACCATCCGCACGAAGTAGAGCGTCCTCACGGTCGGCCTTCACCACCGCGTCGGGAGTGGATGTGAGGTGGGAGGGTCCGCCCGGTCCCGGGGGATGGGAGGGAGCCTCCTCGCGAAGAGTGTGGCTCATCGGGAGAGGCGCTGTTCGGGGAACTGCAGTGCTGCTGTAGTGCGGAGGATAAGGAGGCACACAAGTAGGAATGCCGATGGGATGGAACGAGCTATGGGTATGATGATGATGATGATGATGACACGCACGGTGGCCCGTGGATGGGTTCCTGCCCTACCCGAACGAAGGGACATGAGGGGAGGGCAGCACGGGCCAATGGCGTCCGAGACAAGAATGACAACGCCAATCGACAGGAATTCCGGCGATCTCTTCGGGATGGGCAGGGGACCATCGTGCCGGAATTTTGCCGTTGTTTTTCCCGCCCTTCCCGTCATCACATTCCTCGCATGCCACGCACCCGCTACACGACCTTTGTGATTGGTGGGTGTACCTGCCCAGAAGATTATGGTAATCATCGGTTTATTTATTGCTCCCAGAGAGGAGAATTCGTCTTCGTCTTCTTCTTCTTCTCCGGCAGTGGAAAAGGATAGGGGACTTCAACGTTGGACGTTCGAGTCTGTAACATCAAGATGGCCACTTCCTCGTCTTCTTCGTGTTCGTGTTCGTGCGGTGGCGGCTACGTGGGATATGGCGTGAGCGCCCAGGTAGGGGCGGTGCGGCGCGTGCCTCGGTTCTCGTGTCCGCTGAGCTTCCTGGGGCGCGTGGCCTACTCACTCGCAGCGCTGTCCACCAGCTATGGCCTCCTCTTCGCCTTTGCCTCCCTCGCCCTCGTCGGAGCTGTCTCCGCCGCGGGTGGTGGTGCGCGCGAGTCCGCTACCGCCGCATGTCCCGACTTTGCGCTCAACTTCACGCAGGTCCCTATACCCTCCACCACACACTACCCAGTTCTTCTTTTTCCAATTTCATCTTCCACTTCATCTCAAATCGATTCATATACATTATACTATACTTGGCCCTTGTCCGACGACTCATCAATAAACCGCGCAGGTGGTGGACCACTTCGACAGCCTGAACAGGAGCACCTTCCACCAGCGGTATTGGGAAAACCAGCGCTGGTGGGAGGTGCCCCCGGAGGGCCAGGGATACCCGTTGGCCTTCTGTACGCACCCGCGCTTGGCTACTTACTTTGGTAACCAAACTGTGATCGTGTCACTCACATTCCCGTGCTGGGGCCCACAGTACGCATCAACTCTTTCCATTCGGACTG
Organism: Acanthamoeba royreba; assembly: GCA_000826365.1. NCBI lineage: Eukaryota > Discosea > Longamoebia > Acanthamoebidae > Acanthamoeba > Acanthamoeba royreba. The sequence continues at coordinate 13,864 of CDEZ01023161.1, read as the reverse complement.
TGATTGGAACACGTCCGCGATTACTTCCTGGGCGCAGGAGCTCGGTGCGCGTCCGTTGGCGTCACTCTTGGCAAGAGCACCATAGGCTGATATATACGCATTGATGCAGGCGCTGCGGTGTTTGAGCTCGAACCCAGGTACTCCGGCAGGAGCTACCCCACGACTGACGTTGCGACGCGCGATCTGCGCTACTACTCTGTTGAACAAAAGTAAGGCCCTTCTCCAGGTTCTTTCTGAGTAATTTGCTGATAAGTGGTCTGCATGACGGCAGTGTGGCTGACATCGTTAACTTCATCCACAACATGTCTGCTCTCTTGCCGAATAATGTATGTGCACTGTAGTGAGCCTTCAAGTAAGGCGTGCTTTTTAAACCGTAGTGCACGCTACAGACTCGTTGGGTGGTAATGGGCGAGCTCTTCGATGGGGCATTTGCGACGTGGGTACGTTCAAAGCCCCGCGCGGCGTTCGGAGTCGTCGCCGTGTCACCTCATCTACTTGCGGTTGAGAGTTACACGGCCTACGATCGCGCTTATCAGGCTGCCATTGGTATTCTAAAGCCCTCTAGACGTGAAAGGGACAGTTGTTAATGTGATTCAATGTATGACAGGTACTAAGTGCGCGTCAGCCATTCACGATCTCCTCCAAACCGTGTCATACCAGCTTCAGCTATCTCCTGAGGAAAACAAGGCATATCAGGTAAGAGGTAACCGCGAATACAAAAGGAAGTACAAGTCATCAAGTTCTTGTTTCAGAAACAATGCAGCGGTTGGGACATGCATTTGCCCGACCCGGAGTTCATGTATGTGATATCGTCCATTCTGTTCGGCAACATGGATTTCGACTCTGCTACAGTACTTCTCCGTCATTTATATTGATATTCGTGATCCACACAACCGCTTACTCACCTCTTTTCCATCCAGCTGTGTAAAACCTTCATGGACACTCAACACAAGGACAACGCCACAAAGCTGAGCACGCTCGCTAACTTCGTACTCGATTATAACACCATATCCCAAGTAACTGCAGCTTGTCCCCTGGCGAGGTCATGATCTTTCTCACTCACGGTCAATCGGGGCAGATGAACTTCACCGATTGGGACTTCGCTCTAGATACAAACGATAACACTAGCGCTGTTGGCTCGGGCTTCAGGCCTACTTACTACCTTAAGTGTACTCAACTTGGTCAGTTTGAGGTGCGCTTGCTTCACCTAATCAGCAATTCGTGTTGACAATAGCTAATTCATTCTTACCCGTTAAGACTTCAGATACCTCATCGCCCTATAGCCTAATTCCAATGGAGCGCACCTTGGACTGGTACCTGCGCACATGCCAAAAGCTCTTCAACAATCTGACAGCTGCGACGCCAAATGTCGATGCGGTGAATATGAACTATGGGTAAGCTCTTCCAACCCACATCGTTCGTGGCTTTGCGCGTAACTAAAACATCACTCAGTGGGCGTGCACCTGAGGGCTGCAACATGGCCTTTGTGATATCACCCAACGACCCATACCTAGGCCTAGGACCTGATCCCCAAGCGATCGCTAAACAGAAGAACACAGGGAACAGCATTGTCCAGGTAATCATGGGTTACCCCTGCCTTACCCTTGCCTTGTACTAACGTCTTTACAGATTGACTGCAGTTCTCCAGAGATCAGTTTGTCCCTCTTCGACACTCCCCGTGCTGATTCTGATCCAGCATGCCTTACTCAGGCACGCAATCAGGTCTTCCAAACGATCCAAGCATGGAAGACTCAACCCGGTAAGTTGAGCTCTCTACTCTAGTTGACTCGGCCTGCGGGTTCACTAACTGGGTGGATAAACAGAGTCATGCCCGCAAGCTGAGCCTGGTGGCGGCGGTGGTGGTGGTGGCCATGATGACGGCGATATGGCCCTGGTGGGTGTGTTTGCGGCGATCGGAGGAATAATTGTTGGTGTACTTGCGGCGGGCGCGCTCTTCGTCTACCTCTCGCGCGCCATCATACAGAAGTGGAAGCTGTACGCTAAGGTCAATTGAGGCTTACCTGAGTGCCCACGTAATGTTCTCGCATCGTTTGTTTGAGAAATGAATTTAGTTTATTTAGTTAAGAGCGATCGTGTACGCGTGCACGCATGGCATGGGTTGAACTTAGAGATACGTGAAGCCTCATAACGCCATAGCCCCATTCGGATCGGGATATGCTGTTCGCGGCAACAGCTTACGCCTCAGCTTCACCCAAAAGATCGAAAGCGTTGCCCGCCGCGGATTCCTTGGACTTCTCCTCCTGCGCCAACGAAGTTGATAAGAAACATGATAAGACTGTGAACGGGGGAGGTTTTTCGAGTTACCTTGGGCGGCTGAGTCTTGACAGGAGCCTTGGCAGGAGCAGCAGCAGCTTTAGTAGGGTGAGGAGCCTCCCTCTTCGTCTCACCCCTGCCGGCGGGCCGTTCGCCTCGGCCTTCACCTCGCTTGGGACTCTCGCCCCTGCCTCCTCTGTAGCTAGGAGAATCTCTTCTGGGAGCCTCACCTCTGTTTAAGGTGCGTGAGTATGCTGAGCGGGACACCACAACGTGACAAGGGAGATGAGATGAACCTTCCGCCTTCCCTCCTGTCGCCCCTTCCCCGGCCACCCTCAGGCCTCTTTGCGCCTGACTTCTCCGAGCTCCAGGTTCCCTTGTCCTTCCAGTCGAAGCCAGACTGATATGATGGGGAAACGGCTCAACACAAGCTTGTGAGAGCAATTCACCAAGAGTCATCGTACCTTCTTAGCGGGAGCTGCCGATTGGCCATCCTTTCTCCACTTGTCCTCGGTCTTAGGCTTATCCGCTGCAGCGGGGGCGGCCGGTTTCTTCTCTACTTCCTCAACCTTTTTCTTGGGCTCCTCCTCAGGCTTTTTCTTCTCTTCCTCTTCCTTCTGCTTCTTCTCCTCTTGTTCCTTCTTCATCTTTTCCTCAAGCTCCTGCAACTTCTTCTGAGCTGCGAGCTCATCCCTAGGTTTGGCGTCGCCGAACGGATTGTGCGACTTGTTCTTCTTTTCCTCGCGGGCCTTCTTCTCCTCTTCACTGAGTGCCGGTGCAGGCTCAGGCGTTCTGGGCGGTCGTGCGCTGGGTCGTTCCCTACAAAGGCCCGTCATGCATAAAGGTAAGATGCTCGATCGTGCAATAAAAACGAGATGAGAATGGCATACCGATCATCTCTTCTGTCACGATCCCTCCTGTCGTCCCTGCGGTCTCCTCGCTCTTCTCTCCTATCACGGCCCTCCTTTTCTCTTTCCTTTTCTCTCTCAGCCTTCTCCCGCTCGGCCTTCTCCTTCTCAGCCGCGCGCTCCTCCTGAGCCTTCTTGGCCATCTCGCGCCAATTCGAAGCATCGCCACCTGCGTCGTACCTCTCGCCACCGAATCTGTCGCCTTCCCTGCGCCGGCGGCCGTCATCCTTGCCTGCAGCGTACATCCCACAATCAGCCAACTTCCAGGAAAATTGGGAGGAGCAAGGAAGCGTACGCTTGTTCTCGGCAACGTCGAGACGGATAGCGCGACCAGCAAACTCCTGGCCATCGAGCGAAACGGCAATTCGAAGTGACTCAGCATCCTCAAAGTCAACATAGGCAATACCACGCGGACGATCGTCTCTGTCGCGGGTAATGCGCACGGCGCCCTCTGCCGGTAACTTACACCCATGCTGCACAAGCACACGTCGCACATGCAGAGATGAGTCGCTCCTTTCCGCCTCCGTCCCTCCATTCCCTCAATTTTTTGATCCCCAAATCTCATCTTTGCGAATTTGGACCCACACAGAGAGAGATGGGAAGAAACCGCCACGAGCGCAGAAGAAGTGGCTGGCTTGGGGGTGGGTGGCGTACCGCGAGGAAGAAGTCCTCAATCTCGACGGCGTCGACCTTGAAGTTGAGGTTGCCCACAAAGGCCGTCCAGGGCCCCTCCTCCGGGATGACGGGCGGCGGGCGAGGCGGGCGCTCGCGGCTTTCGCGATCACGATCGCCCTCGTAATCCCGCTCTCCTCGCTCGTCCCGGCGGGGCGGCCGCTCATACCGGTCGCCTCGGCTGTCCCTGTCCCGATCACCGCCGTACCTATCGCCGCCGCCTCCATAGCGATCGCGTCCACCGCCGCCATAGCGGTCGCCCTCCTCGCGATCTCCGTAACGGTCGCGGTCGCCGTACCGATCGCCGCCTCCCTGGCGCTCGTAGCCGCGGTCCCGATCACCATGACGCTCGCGGTCGCCGTACCTATCGCCGCCGCCTCCTCCATAGCGATCGCGTCCACCACCGCCATAGCGGTCGCCCTCCTCGCGATCTCCGTAACGGTCGCCAGGGTGGCGGTCCCTGCCGCTGTCCCTGTCCTCTCCTCCACGTCCGCCGCCGCGGCCTCCCTGCGGGCGCTGGCCGCCACCGCGGCCACCCTGCGGGCGGCGCGCCGGCTGAGCGCCAAGCGAGGGAAAGTCCTCATCGTCCCGTCCTACTATGCGTGCGGCGTATGCACCACCACCACCACCACCACCGCGTGGGTCAGATTCGATCAAGAATACCAGTATAAGCACCACCACCCCCCCAACCGCTACAAAATTAAAATCGAAGATGCCGAAAAAATCACATCACAAATCTCCCTCTTTAAATGGACGAGAGGTCCAAAGGGAAAGGGTAGAGAGGGGGGGGCGTGCAGGAAGAGAGGTGTGCTGAGGGATGCATGGGAGAAGAAGAAGAAGAAGAAAAAGGGGGGAGGGGATAAAGTACGGGAAGCGGGGGCCGGGG
>CDEZ01023160.1:0-14751 GCA_000826365.1 Acanthamoeba royreba | reverse complement strand
AACCCTAACCCTAACCCTAACCCTAACCCTAACCCTAACCCTAACCCTAACCCTAACCCTTGTTGTGAACGTCATCTTTGCCGCTGTGATGGTCTCCCTCAAGCTGAATGGCAAGACCGGCGAGCATGGCCTTCATGCCGAGCGCCTTGTGCTTATAGAAGTTGAGGTACACATCCTTGAGGTTGACCCACTCGTGGAAGTAGTGCGGCACGTCGAACTTGGAGATGGCACACTGACGCGGTATCTGTGTCTTGATGTCCCAGTTCCCGCACGTCACGAAGGAGAACGAGTGAGTGGCCCGCTTCTCCTCGCCTGTCTCCTCGCTTCCACCATCTGCGCACGGAACGATACAATCGTAAGTCACTTCTTCTTCCTCGATGTAGCTCAGGCATACCCGCAATGAGGGTGTGATCGATGAGCCACTGATGGAACTGAACAAGGGCTTCGGTGAAGGGTATCGCTCCCTCGAACCACTTCTCGGCCAGACCGAACTTACCATACTTGCCCGTGATGTACTGGGCCAGCTGCTCATCGGAGAACGTCAATGGCCGCACATACCTGAACAGCCCACACACAGCATTAGCATCATACCATCATAACCCACCTAGAGCGCCAAACCTGTGGAAGAAGTCTTCGACTTCGAGAGTCTTGGCGTTGAGGAGAGCTACCGGGAACTCAAGTATCTCCTGCTTGCCCTCAAGATCAAGCACGAGGAAGTAGTCCACGTTCTGTTGCTTCTGCTCTTCCTTTCGTTCGAACTCAGCGCCAGGAGGCTTGCCGTACGGTCGCTGATCGCCTCCATGGTGATGATGATGATGTTGATAGTGCCCTCCCATGTATCCTCCTCGGAAAGCGTGATGACCGCCTCGACCTCCTCGACCTGCACCGCCCATGAAGAGCTGGCCGCCACTCATGTTGAACCCACCTCGCCCGCCTCGCGGTACAAACCCGCCCGCGCCTCCTCGTCCTCCTCCGGTGGGAAGGTTATACCCTCCGGCGGGTGAGGGCATTGCGTGAGGAGGACCATGGTGGCCCGCTTCATGTTGCCCATACTCACCGCCGCCTCGGCCTCCTCTGTGACCTCCCGGACGGGAACCTGCGGGTCTTCCTCCCCAACCGCCTCGCTGGATCTGTTGACCGTTGGATGAAGAAGAGGTAAGATATCTCGAGTTAGGAGTGGGGATATCTCGAGTTTGGGATCCGTACGTAGTGTGCGAATCGACAGCTCTCTCCATACTTACACATACCCATGGCGAAGTACTTACAGGGGATCGGGAGTGGCCCCGCTGCGGGACCCGCCGGGAGTTGAGCTCCGCCAGGCTGGAGATGAGGATGATGATGGTGAGGGATATGATGGAGTTGATGTTGTTGATGCTGATGGTGTTGATGTTGACGAGGACGATAGTGGCTGTTGTGGTGTGGCTGGTGGGGATGTTGTTGTTGTTGGTTCACATGATGGCCCACTAACATCAGTCCCGGCTTGCCGCCGGCGGGAGCCAGAAGAACGTGATCCTCTCCTCCTCCACCAGCTTTGCTCGCGTCACGTGACGCTTCGTGGGCTGCTCCTCCGTTCTCCTCACGCGAAGAAGAAGTCCCACCACCACCAAAGTTGGCAGCGTTTGTTGACGAAGAAGGCTGTGAGCTTGCTTCTGTCACTTCCTGACGTCCACCTTCCATTTGTGAAACTTGAACAAAGTTTGGGGGACCAGGAGGGATGAAGCCGGGAAGTGAAGAAGAAAGGAGAGCCTCGCACACCGACGAGAAGGAGAGGTCCTGACTAAAGAAAAAGAAAATGTTAAAAAATGACCTGAGAATTTTCTGAATTACCGATATTTATCCTTATTTAGGAAAAACCTAATTTAGGTAATATTCACCCAAAGTTCATCTTTTTATTTTAGGTTATCAGCTTTCACCAGAGAAACCTCTGCGACCTCTTCACCAGTGGCTGGCTCGAACAGTTCAAAGCCCAGGAGAAGAGAGGACAGCATCATGCGTGTATGCTGGGGCGGAGTGGTGTTGGTGTTGGTGGGATGGCTGTTGGGAAGTAGTGGTGCGAGCTGGCGCGTCATACGTGAGGCGGGCAAGGGTGAGTTCGATCCTGAGCTTGCGTTGACGACTACCTACCTCTCCGCAGCTGCGTACGCTGATATCGTCCAGGTACACTCACTCTCTTGCTGGGCTATCTCTCGCCACGGTCTCAGTATCTTGACGCTCAATGTCAGATCATGAGCTGGACCTTTGCCAACCCTGAGCTGACGAACAACCTTACCGCCTGGCGCCCGATCCACACGTTTTCCTCACCCGCCATCACCAGTGCCGCCTTTGGCTATATGGCCATCAGTAAGGAGAGGTCAGTGGCCACTGCATCATCAATGTACATGCTCGCATCCAGTACGACTGACAAACTGGACATGACGCAGAAAGCAACTTGTGGTATCGTTCAAGGGCACCAGCGGATTGTTGGACCTGATGCACGACTTTGTCAACTCCCTCAGTTCTCTGCTTCACTTTGTCAGTCCCTGTAGTATCAACAATCAGGTGAGTGCAGCTGGATGTGCACACAAAGCAGATTGAACTGAACATGATTCCCGATTCCTCCCTTCAGGTCAGTTACCTGGTTCACAAAGGCTTCTGCTGGAGTTACCAGTCTCTCCAGGACACGGACCTCATGGAGACATTCCTCGGCATGCATCAAGCTTACCCTGACTTCCAAGTGATCGTCACCGGTACGTGGGGATAAGTTCGAATGTAAGCCATGATCAAGGGGTGTGCTTACCGCAACTTCGTGGGCGGGCAGGCCATTCGCTGGGCGGAGCGCTGGCAACTCTGTTCGCGATAGATGTTGCCACACGAAGCAACATCTCACTGACGCTTTACACTGTCGGCACACCTCGGTAAGTTGCTCTCTTCCTGTGTTGATGAAATGTTATGCTAACATATGTGCACAACATTACCAGAGTGGGCGACGTCGTCTTTGCGAAGGCGATGCAGCAGCTGCCCATCGAGGCGTGGCGAGTGGTGCACTGGGACGATCTAGTCGCACATATGCCTCCTTGCTGCAATGGCATCTGGGGGATTTTTTGTACGCTTCCCTGATGACCGGTCAGTGCTGAGGAGCATAACTGATCAATCCTGAACAGTCAACAAAACATGTGATGCCGACACTGAGGGATGTCCGTACCACTCTGGCGGTGAGGCGTGGTACCCGGTGGAGATGAACAGGATGGCAATGCCGATCGGGCTGTGTCCGCAAGGTACGTCTGCCTTGCTGGCAAGGAGAAAAGGCTAATGTAGTTGTGATCATCAGCGGAGAATAAGCAATGCTCTGGATCGACAAGCGTCAGCATGGTGGAAGGGCTGATGCACCACCTCTACTATTACGAGTTCCGCGTGGGCACATTTTGGAGGAACCAGGAGATCGCGCGAATCGAAGAGGCTCTCGAGATAAAGGCGTTCCTGGCTAACCCACATGCACATCGCCTCGTCGAGATCAGGTAGTTCGATCGCGGTTCTTGGTATCACATGCAAGCTGGAACAGAGAATGAGAGAGTGATGGGGACGAGAGTGTAAGATAATCGATTGTCTAATATTGTCTTAATCGCTATAACTCATTTCACTGATGTTGAGACTCTCGGTGAGGAAACCCACACCGATGGTGATGGCCATCGCCAATGCACCACCGTAGGTGACCCGGAAAGCTCCAATCCACATATTGGCACCTCCGAAGAATGCTCCAACCGCACCTGTGCCGTCGACACACCGTAAACAGAGGTACAGTCAGGATAAGAGGGCCAGAGAAAGAAGGTCAAGATACGAACCGGAAATGGCAAGAAGCACGAGCGATACGCCAGTGATGGTACCGATGGCCCACCAGCGATAAGGGATCCAAGCACCGACGAGCAACGGAATGCAACCGAAGACCATGAACATACAGAAGGAAACCAGGCCCGCAGCAAACGGACGAGCTTGAGAGAAATCGCGAATGCCGAGCTCTTCGATGGCATGAGCCTGAAGAGCGTCCTTGGCCATCAGCTGGCGCGCCACTTCAATGGCGGTCTCCCGCTCCACTCCACGTTCTTCATAGAGTTTGGCTAGCTCCTCGAGCTCGCCTTGAGGATTGTTTGCCAGTTCCCATCGCTCCCTGTATCCATCAAGGTCAGCCTTCTAATTGATCCTCCGCGCAAGGGCAACGGCTGTACTTTTCCAGATCTGCATCTTCCATGTCTTTCTGCGATGCCACAGACACGTACTCGCCAACTGCCATCGACAGCGCACCAGCAAAGAGGGCCGCGAGAGCCGCAATGAGCACCTGACCGGCCGAGTTTGACTGATTGGCAGCGACGCCTACCTACAATCATCGAGTATATGTATATAAGACAAGCATCACGTGGATCCGAATGTTAGTTTCAACAAATACTGCATTCAGTCTACGAGATATATAATATATATAATATATATAATATATATATATATATATATAATCTATCCATACGCACCATCACAGAGGCTACAGACACGATGGCATCATTGGCTCCGAGAACGCCCGCACGCAGCCAGCCAGCAGTTCCCAACTGAGTTCATTCCTCGGTCAGTCCAACATTCACTGAACTTTTCAAAATTACAAAAATGAAAACATAATAAATACGCAAAAATGAAAAATATATTTCTCCGTAAAGTAAAAATAAGATTAAAAATCTCGGTACCGTAGATTTGTGCTTTTCGCCATCAATGGCCGGGTAGAGGCCGAAGAGGTCCTTCCACATGGCGAAGTAGGACTCCCTCTGCAACAAGTTACTCGTCTCTACAACAAATCATTTTTTTCATTAATCAAATTTTCACTTCGGAACTAAAAACGGAAACGGAAATCTGAAGGAAGGTACCTTCGTCTCCCATGTTTCTTCTCAAGGAATAGATTATCAGTGTCGCGCCGGCAGTGGAGAGATGTGTGCAACGAAGAAGAAGAGGAGGTGAGGTGGGAAAGGGAGAGAACCTCACACACACACGAATATATTAGCAAGGGAGAGCCAAGAGTATCAGCAATACGTAAGTTGTTTCCTTTTTCAAACATTCGGTGATCAAATGCTGAGTTTTCTTTAAAGAAATTCAAAAAGAAATTCAAAATGAGGAGAAAACGACGCGAGAAAGGCTCCGAAAGGTTTTTTTCGCCGACAAGGAAGGACGCAACCGTCGTTTCGCCTCGACAACGAAAAAGGTGCCGCGGGCGTCCGAGCGTTGCTCGTCCATGGGTCGGTGCAGATGTCCGCTTCGCCGTAATATGTGCGGCAGCGGCAGGAATCGAACTCGCCACGCAATTTTTGTCGACGATGGAATGCCGGCAGTAAAATGCTTGAAAATCCGCCGAAGCTGCCGAGCGTATTTTGCCGCCAATTTTCTGCCCTTCGTGTCACATTCGTGTAGAGCAACAGAGTTGATCGATTCTTCTCCCCGCAACCTCCCCCTACACGCAGCCACACACACAATCCTCCTACATCAGCATACCAGACCGTTTATTTTTTAATTTATTCATTTTTAAATCTACGTAGCACAATCCTACGCGATCGTTGAGTTTCGAAAGAAAACAAAAGAATTGAGAAAAGAGGATGCAGGCACCCGAGGCCATCATGCTGAGCGAATCAGGCGAGGAAGAACGGCCCATCGTTTTCGAGGAACTTGCCTTTGTACACTTGCCATCTCTCCCTGACCTGTGCACGCTCATGTGGCAATTTGTTCCAAAATGGCTAAAATTCAAAATACTAATAATTATTTTTTTCCTGCAGTTGCCGGCACTGGGGATCAGCAACGATTCCATCTCATTCACGGCAATCAGCATGGAATCAGACAAGCGCATCTGTGTGCAAGAACAGGTACCACCACACTCGATCTCTGTATTTTGATATTTAATTAAATAAAAACAAAATAGGAAATAATTAATTTTGCAGAAATTCCCCTTATTTGGGACTCAGACAGTCGGATGTTTTAATGTTTGTTGTTTTTGTACAGTCGCCACTCCCAGGCGGAACCACCACGGGCAGCATTGCCATCATCGACGTACCGACGGCATCTCTTCGTGGTCGATTTCCTAGCAGTGCCGACTCGGCCATCATTAACCCGAAGCTTCCCCTGCTGGCACTCCTCGGTAAGTTTCTGTGTGCCTTGTTGTTGCGCGCCTGTCTCTCAAACATCACCGTCACATACGCAGCCAACAAGAAGCTGGAGATCTACGACATGGACAAAAAGGCCCGAGTGACTTCCTGTGAGAGTCCCGAGACTGTGGTGTATTGGCGATGGGTCTCCGCCACCATGATCGCTTTCGTCACCAAGTCAGCAGTCTTTCATTGGCCCGCCGTTTTGAAGACAGGAGGTATGTTCTCTTGTGTTTGATCTGCCGCTGGGATGTCCATTTGACACAATATGCAGCTCCTGGCGGCAATCCCTACAAGTTCTTCGACCGCCACCCCAGCATGAAAGGAATGCAGATGATCAATTATCGAACTACCAGTGTTCCCGATTCATCTAACCCAAGCCGCACTATGCCTGTGGGCTGCCTTGTCGGCATCACAAAGGAGAATGACAGGATCGGTACACTCCCGCCCAATATTCGCCTGACAAGTGAAATCCACTCACTCAGGCTGTGCAATTCTAATAGTTGGAAAGATGCAGCTCTTTGCTGCAGAGAAGAACACCACTCAAGCCTTAGATGGCCACGCATGTGCGTTTCTCCGCTGGGGAAAGAACAACAACCGACGTCTATTTTGTTATGCAACTCGCACACCCTCAGAATCCAAGGTACAAGCTCCTGAAATGGTCCTCATTATATGAATTCTAATTTGATCTGTGCTATTACAGTTTCACGTCTATGAGCTCTCCCCGCCCCGAGACGCCACAGAGAAGCCATTCAAAAAGAAGAGCACTTCGATCTACTTCCCTCCGGAGGCAGCGGGTGATTTTCCAGTGGCACTTCAAGTGAGTGACAAACACAAGGTGCATTACTGCCATACAAAGCAACCGTAGCGAGCATTCGCTGTTCTAATCTCGTTCCTTTCTTCAGGTGGCGTACATCATCACGAAGTACGGCTACATTCACATCTTTGACATCCCGTCGGGTGAACTCATCTACATGAATCGTATATCAGCCGATACCATTTTCACAACCGTGCCTTCTTCAAGCGGTACGTGAAGTATTTGTCCTTAAAGCGACTGCCTTTCTTACCTGACTTAATTGTGCTTGTGTTAAGGTGGCATTGTGGGCTTGAACAAATCTGGCCAAGTGCTGTCAGTCCGGCTGAATGAGGATACGATATCAGCTTATATTGCTCTTCAACTGGACAAACCTCGACTGGTGCGTTAGTTTACAATACACTCAGTCTGAGACTCCCATAAGCTTACTCTTATCAATTCAGGCCTCTCGATTCGCTGCACGCAACGGGTTACCGCTCGCTCATCTCCCACGACAACTTGACCAATACATACGCCAGGGCAATTACACCGAGGCTGTCACGCTCATTTTACAGTATCCTACAGAGAATCTCCGCACGCCGGAGAACCTGCAGAAGTTCATCAATGCCCCTGTGGTGCCTGGCCAAGTTACTGCCGCTATGCAGTACTTCAACCACGCGATGAGCCTTGGCAGGTTAAACAAGTATGAAACCATCGAACTTGCCCGCGCAGGTAAGCAATAATATTTCTTCTCATCTGATTCACTCTGACCCTATGAGCAACAGTGCTGAAACAGGGAAGAACCGACTTGCTTGCCAACTGGCTGAAAGAAGAGAAGCTTGAATGCTCTGAGGAGCTTGGTGATCTGCTTGCTAGTTCACCATCGAAGGATTCGCATCTCATGTCGCTGGTCTACCAACGAGCACAAGCTCATGAGAAGGCAGTCCGCATGCTCATCGAGACTGGCGAGGCTCATCGGATCGTAGCATACTGCGACTCGACCGGTTACCAACCACAGATTGACTTTGCGGCGCAAATCGCTTCGCTCCTTCTTTCTAATCCGCCGCAGGCCATTGCTCTAGCCACAGCAGTACTCGAAAGGAGCCCTCCACTACTTCCTGTTGAGAAGGTGTGTCATCTGACGGCTACTCCCTTTAAACTCAACTAACATACTTTCTGTCGCAGATCATCGAGCTTTTCGTCCAAGCACAGCGTCTTCCTGACTTAACTGGCGTCTTCCAGATGGCACTCAAACACAACAGACCAGGTATGCACCTTCTTTGCCTCTCTGCTCTTGATGGCCCAACATCTTACACTGCATTTATCTACTCACAGACCAGGGCCACGCGCAGACACGATTCCTTGAAATGTTACTGTCCACAGGCCAGGCTCCTCTTGCAGGTATCTTTCCTCCTGCTGGTTCCTGCCAAGTTCATCCATTGCTTATCCAACTTGATCAGACCGAATACTGGCGACAAACGCTCTCACCTTCTTCGATTACGGTTACATCTCCATGCTGTGCGATAAGGCTGGCCTCTTTGAGCGTGGTGCTTATCTGCGAAGCAGGATGAGCCAGCGCAAGTAACCCCGGACCTCTACTTCTGTCCTCCCTTTGTTGTTATCCCCTACATTCCGAACTGTTTTCTTTGTGAACAACTCTTCCTGAACAACTTATCTTTCTCCTACAAAGCAGTGTCCTTAACAAGTTGTTGAAGATCTTGAGATTAGTTGCTCAGAGTTCCAACATGTTGATGCTGTCCAACACTGCCCTTTTGAAAGTGTTTTCGAATTTTTCAAAATTAAATTAAATTGGAAAAAGAGATTGAGAAATGGCAAAGGAAAATCTTTTCTTTTTTTGGATAGGTAAAGATGAAGAAGAGGACGAGCGCGGCCATGGAGGGGGCCTCGACCTCCCATGGGGGAGCGACGAGTACCGCAGCTGGGCCGCAACCTACGGCCTCGACGGGCGCGGCCGGGTCGACATCATCAGATCAGCACACAGCCGCCGCGCCATTACCTCCTGCTCCATCCGCCTCCACTTCTTCTGAAGAAGGCGTAGCGGAACGGTACTGACTTTTTTATTTTTTTTAAAAAAAATCATTTATGCAATAATAGATGATATTTTGTTTTAATTGAAATATTTTGCAAAATAGAAAATAACATAATATAACACAATATATAAAAATGGATGTAGGAGTAGTGGTGGTAGCAGTAGCAGTAGTGGTGGTGGTGGTGGTGGTGGGAGTAGCAGGGCGCCACCGGCCAAGCGGGGACGGAAGGACGTGTCGTACGCTACGGAAGTGACGGATATGATGTTCGTGTTCGGCGACGCCAACGTGCGCTCGGGCAACGGCGAGTCTGCAGTTCTTCTGGAGAACGTCGTCCGAGACTACATCCTCAACCTCGTATGGCCCCACGTTCCCTCTTTCACTCTGTGCATGCACAGAGCCCTGTCGTGCGTGCTTGCTGGCATTCTGCATCATGATGATGTGCATGATGATGAGCCAGATCGCCAGATATGTTATGAAATTGCTCACTGGGATGACTGATGTACGCGTGTATGTGTGGTCGTCCAGGTCAATGAGGCAGCAGCTACAGTGTTCCGGAGCGGCGGGAGTAGGATCACGGTGGAGCACGTCGCGTTCCAAGTGCGAAAAGACATTCCTACGCTGAACAATCTCAAAGAATTCCTCAAGTGGAAGGAGATACGCAAGAACTTTGCCCAGGATGAGGTCACAGGAACTTCAGCTTCTTCACTCAGCAAGATCAAAGGTACGATGGTGATAGGCCCTATTGTTCAAAGTGTAGTTCATAAGACCTCACCGGTCGATCTGCAGAGCCCACAAAAAAAACAGTGAAGTCAGCGGCGCACTGGAGCTGGGAAATCTTAAACGACCTTACTGTCCCCGGTGGAGACGAAGTATGTCAGTCTTCGATTCATGATTGTAAAGTATCAAGATTCATTGAGCATTTGTTCAATCAGGAGGAGCCAGAAGACGTGGAGGACGGGTTGCTCAAGCCTGACTTCCTGAGCAGGAACAGAGAACGCCTGAGGGTAGCTCTCCATTTCTTCCAGTTTGTCCCACGTTCACTAATTATGTGCCATGGCAGCAAGCGGATGAGATGACAAAGAACATGTCTAAGGAGGAGTACATGAAGTACACGGAAGCGCGAAAAGCCAGTTTCACGTACAAGAAGGCAAAGAAGGTATCGGCATGGTCTTTACGTGCTCGATGACCGAAATCTCACTTATTTCGTTCATTGAAGTTTAGAGATTGGTTGGGTCCCACTATCTCTGCTCTCAAACTGAACGATGACGTAATAGAGGTGCGAATCTTCCTTCGCTCCTTCCTTCTTCGATAAGCTCATACGTCGCTGGTTGATGCAGGTACTAGGGTACCTGGCATGGGAATTTGTTGGAACGATCACGCAGGCAGCGCTGGGCATCAAGGTACATTTCCGCCAGATCATGATGATCACCGCACATTCTCATCTTCTGCCATTTCCAGAAGGAGATGGAAACACACAAGTCAGGCTATGGCAACTGGCGACATAAGGGGAATTCCATTCTCAGCCTGCGATTAACACCATTTCAAAAAGTACGCAAAACATGTGTAGCCCTCTTCTTCCTTGCAACCAGCTTACTCGTACAAACAGGACAACGAAAAGACCCCGCTTCTTCCAGTGCACATACGGGAGGCCGTACGGCGTACCCAGCGTCTTAAGTACACAGCGGTCGGCTTCACAGCATCACACATTCACAAGGAACGCTTCGTATGAAACGTTTGTGAACTACCAGCTCACGAATATGTGGCCTTTTCATCTGCCAAGACCACACTCGTGAGGCAATTAATGTATGTACCTCCACACGGGAAACTGATATCATAAATGTTTAGGTGTAGCAGCTACCCATCCGTGGCAGTGTGGGCACCAATTAAGCAGACGACATTGCACGTTGTGTCTTTAAATGCGTATCTTTGTTGTTGCTAAATTGGCTGTACTGAACAGAGCTTACTGAGTGGGATTGGCATACTTGCCGTAGCCAGTGATGAGTAAATCAGTCGTGGGGGCCGTCTTCTGCCACGAAGGACGGCTAGTGAAGGCGTCGTGCCACTTGCGGAGACGCTCATCAACGCCCAGGACGTCGTAGTTGCGGAAATGAGGCAAGATGATGGAGAAGCGGGCGATGAATGGCAAGATGGCAATTTCAGCCAGAGAAATATCCTGGCCGAGGAGGAAGGGACCCGAGAAGACGTCGAGGAACGCCTTGATCTTCTTGGTCAGCTCCTCCTTGAGCTTGTCGTCCTGCTCTCGGTCCTAGTACAGCATCATCAGGAGAAACACGAGTGTCATCAGCGCAACAACCAACACGGTGAAGGTTCCAAGTCAGTGAATCACACACCTGGTTCCTGAGCAGCTGGTACAGGGCTGAGGTCACTTGACCAAACTGATCGATGACGAATCGGATGGCATACCTGCACGTTATATCACGAGTGTCGGGTGAGAACCACAGTTGTACTCAGTGCTCCGAGGGAGGCACGTACCTCTGGTAGGGAGCAGTGGGCAACAGGCGTGGAGTTGTCTCGGGGAAGGCGTCATCGACGTACTCAGAGATGAACAGCTGTGCATACACACACATACACACCACATGCACTCGTGTGAGACGACTGTTACTGCTCGCTCGGTTGGTGTGTTCATGAGCGTACCGACTCGTGGACAGTGTGTTTGCCGTGAACGAGTGTGGGCACCGTGCCTCGTGGGTTCACCTTAAGGTACCTGCACCACACGCCGCGGGTCAGTGACGTGAAGCACATAAATGAAAGGAACCATTTCACATGGTACCACTCGGGCTTGTCACCGCCAAGGGGAATGATGACCGGCTCGAAGGGCAGCTCCTTCTCCGTGAGGGTGAGGAGTGCGCGGTGGGCAAAGGGGCAGATGGGGTTGGTGTACAGCGTCAGCTTGTTGGACTCGTCCGCCATTGTGTGTCGTGTGTTGTTGGGTGTTGGCTTGGATAATTATGCTATTAGTTTGTTTCTCCTTTTGGAAATATTGGTGCCTCGGGCGAGACGCCGATAGGGGGTCACGACCACATATCGCCGACTCCCAATAATCCATTTTGGGATTTTTTTCAACTTTTTTGAAATTTGTCCAAAATGTTTTAAAGTTTCCCCAAACAATTGGTATTTTTGTCGAGAATGAATTCATTCTTAAACTTCTTTAATATTTAGATTAAATAGATCAATAAAAATGAAATTAAATCAAGACGAAGGGAAATGGAAGAAAAAAATGTAAATCCATTGTTCATTCAATTCCTCCTGAAAATCTACTCGAGCTGCCTGCGGGTGGTGACGAAGGTGCGAGGGGCGCGGGTGATGCCGATGGGGGTGCGGCTCACAAAGGCGAGGTCGGGAAAAGCGCCCACGGGGGTGGAGGGGAGGGCGCTGGCGGTGGGGGCGAGGGGCTCGGGCAGATACGTCGGGAAGGTGGTCGGGCTGTTGTTGGTGAGGAGCGTCGTCGTGCGGAGGTCCAGCGAAGCCAGCGGGCTGTTGTTGCGCAGATGGCGCAAAGGCTTGAGAGGACTCAACCGCAAGAGAGATGCCATTTCGTCGATGTGTAATGGGATCAACTTCGAGACTGGGAAATTCTTTTTGTTAGGAAATTCTGTAATTTTTTCGAATTTGAGTAATTCTAACATGTTTTGAAACGTGTTTTGTTTGTTTCATTTGGCCACAATGATTTAGATTTACAAAAAACAATAGGAGAAATAGAAATGAGCCAGCATCTGCTGGTCGGTGAGGATGCAGACGTGAAAACGCAAGTGTATAGGAGGTCAGGTCCTCCTTGCCATGGAGAGGAAGAGGAGGACGAAGCAGAACGCGAGCAAGAACAAGAGGACACACATGTCGATGACGACGATGAGGTGTACCTGTCAATAGACCTGGCGCCCTATCTTAACGCAGCCGCCTCTGGACTACGACGATCGCAACAAAAGGAGAAAAAGGACTCTTCACCTGAACGTGCCGGTAGACGAAAACAGAAAGGTAACGTTATTATTTTTATATTAATATTCCTAGGCTAACAATTATTCAAATTCTAAATACATTTCAATTATAATTCAGATGGCTTTCAGGAAGTGAAGCGTCCGCAGGGTGATGAGGGTACCGAATGGCCCGGAGAGCGATATGGACATACCGCTGTGGTGGAAGAACGTGGAGGAGGAGTGCTTGTCGTGTGGGGTGGCGCCGACCCTCAAGGCAACTTCCTGCACGACCTTTGGCACTATAACTATGGTACGAGCGAATGTATCTGATGACACGCATAGTTCTAGATGTTGATGAGTTGTTGATGTGCAGAGAGTAAGAAGTGGGGCAGAATCGAGGCGAGTGGCGCACCACCAGGACGGCATTTCCACAGCGCGGTGATCTACGAAGGCTGCATGTATATCTTTGGTGGCACCTCCAACGGATACTACAATGACCTGTACTCGTTTGATCTCAGTACTGCTTTATCTTCACACTCTTGTGGAGCAGCTGCTCACTGATGGATGCGTACCCAGATGAAGGTCGGTGGTCCTTGGTATCACCGGCTAACAAGCCACCATCCCCGCGGTACGGTCACTCGGCGGTGGTGCATCGTCACTATATGTATGTATTCGGGGGATATGATAAGGTAACACAAAGCGCATGTACCTCCTTGCATCCATGGCACACTGATCTTGACCTCTCAACGGGGAGGCGAGGTAGGACGGATTCGAGTGCAACGATCTATACGAGTTTAACTTCTTCACGCACCTGTGGAGGAAAGTGAAAACCAAAGGCATCATTCCCAAGGATCGGTGAGTCATTTTGTCAATACTACTATTACCAATCGTTGCTTACCTAGACCTGGTACGGTGTTGCAGGTACCACCACACGGCAGTGGTACACGCGGGCTCGATGTACGTTTTCGGAGGCAAGAAGTCATTTAACGAGATTGTCGAATATCGATTCAGTATCTTCCTGTTGCTCTCCTCCGTATTCACGTGCAGTTACTTACCGTGCACGCGTGCAGGCACAGAAACTTGGTCGCTTGTCCAGTCAGAGGGCTCCGGGCCGCGGCCACGATGGGGACATGGAGCGTGCGTGTGGCGTGGTGGGATGTGGATATTCGCTGGCCGTGACAACGTGTTCTCCTTCAAAGATCTCCTGGTGTTCCACTTCGGTAAACAGAGTTACCGGTATCGGTAGCTGTTCAATGGACTAAACACAAGGTGACATTGATGTGCACAGAAAGCGGGCGATGGCAGCGAATGGCAGCTGAGGGTATCAGTGAGCGAGCGTACCATTCATTAGTGGCCTACGGTGATCATCTGTATTCGTTCGCGGGCTGCAATATCTTCCACTTTTGCTTCAATGACCTCTACATGTACAGCCTTGGTATGTACCCAGCGTTGTATCCGGCTGATGTCAAGCGCTGACGATGCCCCTGAGCAGTTGATGGTCATGGAGGAGCTCCCAATACGCTTGTCGAAGACTTTAAGAACCTTCTTGACGATCCGACGCTGAGCGATATCACTTTCGTGTTTCCTCTGGAAGAAAACAAGAAGATAAGCGCACATAGAAACATTCTCGCCGCTCGATGCACACCAATGCAAGCGCTGCTTCGCTCGGGTACAGCTTCCTTCGCATGATTGTACGGTTTACGGAAGCTGTAACGGAGAACATACCACAGGTATGCGAGAAACACAGAGCAGAGTGGTGGTCATTGATAGCATTGAGCATGCTACCTTCTATGCGCTTCTCTTGTACTTATATACCGGTACGCTTCCTCTCC
>CDEZ01023159.1:663-56171 GCA_000826365.1 Acanthamoeba royreba | reverse complement strand
TCATCATGCACATCATCATCATCATCATCATCATCATCATCATCATCATCATCATCATCATCAAGGAGCCATGCAGCTGCAAGAGATTGCTGCGCGTGCTGTCCTCAGCCAAGGTCTCCATCATCAGACCAAGAAACGGAAAGAAGTTGATGAAGATGAACCGGGTCATCAATGGACGACAAAGCTCACGCAGCCTGTCACCGAGTACCTGCACACAGCCAAGCGGTGTTCTCACTGCCATGGGTGCGTAACACGAGTGCTCGCTTTGCCGTAGCGATGACAACTGATGGTGAGGATGGCCAGACCGTACTTTGAGACGCACTTCGAGTGCTGGTCGCTGTGGTCCTGTGACCGTGTGCCGCTGCTCTCTCTTCTCTGCTCACGCCACTGTGCGGCTCAAGTCTCGCCTATCTTCGCTGATGGCTTGCTTGACGCTGGCTACAAGCCGGACCACTACTCGGATTGGAGTATCCTCTCCACGGCGAGGGTTCGTCCCAAGCCAGATGGCCAGGTGCGATCAGCTCCTTCTATGAAGTCGGGCGCGGTGCCAAGCAATACGAGCCCGACATGGGGAAAATGCTCTTTCCAATGAAGTCATGCTCATCATGGGCTAGTTTTCCATCTAGTTCAGTAGGCAAAACTAGCACTGGTGAAGGGAATTCACCTGCGTCCACCTCGACCACCACGACCTCCCCGACCTCCGCGACCTCCACGACCTCCTCGACCTCCTCGCCTTCCACCACCTCGTCCCCTTCCGCCGCCACTGCCACCGCCTCGCGCCACCTTGCTCGGCCTTCCTCCTCGACCACCACCGATGCTGAATGGCCTCTTGCGCTTCTTTGACGTGCCCGTTGTGGCCTCATCCTCGTAGAAATCGCTGTCCCTGTAATCAGGCGAAGAGTGAGTATTATTAGCATCAGCGATCGCAGCGTCCAAGACAGACGAATGGCGCAGTACCTGGAAGCAAAGTTAAAGTCGCCTTCATCATCCTCTTCGCCGCTGGCACTGTCGCCCAGATCGCCCAAGTCGAAGATATCGCCGTCATCTTCATCAGCGTCCTTCTTCTTGGATTTTCTGTTCTTGATGCGAGCCTCCCATTCCTTCTGCTTCGCGCTGACTTCATCACCTCCAGCCGACTCAAGCAGATGAGCGAATTCGTCCAATGACGCGAAGTCGCCACTGGCTTCCGCATCTTGCTCTGCGAATGTTCCCTACGTTGTGAACATACACCCTGTGAGATAACGTCCGCATGCTAGGCAGCGAACGAGCGTACCTGCTCCTCGGCTTCGAGTTCCTGCATGAGCATGTGCTCGTAGAACTCGTCGTTGTCCTCATTATCCGATGGCAAATCCTCCCTCACCTCTTCTTCATCTTCGCTCAAGGCCATATCGTTGTAGTTATACTCACCAGTTTCTTGCTCATCATCAGAAAGATTAAACTCTTTCTTTTTCTTCTTCTCCTTCTTCACACCGGTGAGCTGCTCCAGCATCTGCTTCTGTGAGAAGAACTTGAAGAAGAACTGCTCCTCATCGCGCACAGACTCTCTACATAACACAAAATCATGTTAACATTGCATAGTCAGCTGTCTGTCCTGGAGGGTACGAACTGATGACGCAAGAACTCCGGGGCGGTGACAGGCGGCTTGTTGACCCAGTGCGGTACAGTGAGCGGCTGCATCAGCGAACCTGCGCATAGATTGAATTAGACGTTAACATGGTAATAGTCACAGGCCGGATCGAGTGGGCTGAATTCGGTACCTCCTTTCTCCCTTTCCTTTTGCTTGGGGTTACGGAAGGAGAAGCGATCGAGGAAAGCCGTCAGCGTAAAGTCCTGCAACGGGTTGCCCTGATAGAAGATGGGCGTTCCTTCCAACAGCATTTCGGCCCACTACATCACAGTGAGAAGGGATTCCACTTTTACATCAGTGTATGATTCTACCTTGGAAACTGACGGGTGGAAATGGTTTCGTAGCTCGATGAGCTCCCACGCGCAGCTTTTATCGGCGTTGGCAAATTCAGGCTCTCTCTGAAGAGAACATATTAAGTGTTGCCGGCAGGTGAGAGAGATCTCATGAGTGTACCTTGAGCGGATCGTAGGATTGCTGCCAGGCTCCTTGCGGTTTCTTGTCTGCCTCCTTGGAATCACTCTCTTCCTTTTCTGCGTCGTCCTGGGTGTGCTCTTCATTTTCCTTGTGTTCGTCCTCCAGCATTCCTTCCGCTTCAGCTTTTGTTCCAGATGCGTCCTCCTCGTTTTCTTCCTTGGCTTTTTCCTCCGTTTCGTCGTCACCATCTTCATCTTCATCTTTATCTTCAGCAGTTCCTCCATTTTCGTCTTCTTCCTCATCCTCTTCTTTGTTCTCTTCATGATCGTCCTTTTCCGCTTTGTCCTCTTCCCTTACAAACGTATCTTCTCCTTCGGCAAGATCATTTATAGCCAAAGTTTCTGGAGTGGCTTCTTCATTGTTATGCTTGATGAGTGTGTTCAGCCTGGGTTTAAGTTTGACCAACTCGGAGAGCATAAGCAAAGCACCGCAGATGAACGCAGGCTTTTGATACATGCTCACCTGCAATAGAACATAATGGTGAATTGGAATAGAGGTCAGGCACACCATCGATGAAAAGGAATGAAACCTGAAGCAGACGCTTGACAAAGGCCTTCGCACGAGAAATGGATCGGTCGAGCTTGATCGCCTTGAAGAGGATATTAAGGAATAGCGGCTGTTTGGACGAATTGAATAGCTCCGTGGAGAGCATCTTGGAGTACAGAGCACGATAGAACCGACGGGCAACACGCTCAATCCGCTCATTATGCTCTTTTCTTTGCGCTGCAGTCATCTTCGTCTTCTTGCCATCTTGCGGCTGCGATTGAGTGAAGAGCAACTGCAGCAGCACGAGAAGGGCCTGCACGCTCTTGTTGAACGTCGTAACGTGCACCATCCTGAAGAGGGAGTTAATGTGTTCCTCGTATTCCTCATCTTTGCTAGAGGCAAACGGGAATGCTCTGCTAATGCCGGTCAAGAGAGCAGACAGCATCTTCGTATGAACTGTAAACAACAGGTACAGAGTGAGCGCAGATATCATAAGTGCGGAAACCCAGAGAACGTACCGTTCTTTGTCTCAGAGAGACGCTTGAAGAGGCTGAAGTAAATAGAGAGGAGAAGCGAGGCTAGCTCACTCTCTCTGCTGGAGAGCACGATCTGATTCAAGAAAATCGTTGCGCAATACCTGGCAGGTGAAGATCGTTCAGAGGGGTGATCTAAACTTACACACAGCTACAGAGGAACGTACTGGGCTCGCAGGGAGACATTGGGACGGTAGAGAAGAGGCTGAACTTCCTTCACGACGGCCATCTTCATCCTTGGGTGTCTCTGAAGCAAGATTGTAAGCTGGTACACGACGGTGCTGGAGATCTTCTTCTCGAGATCGCCCTGTTATAACCATAAGGAGTTCAGTCAGCCAGTGTATCATACATACAGAGTAATTCCTAACATACAAATTTGTTAATGATCAACGAAAGAAGCATTCGCTCTTGCTCAGGCTTTTCAAGGAGGAGGTCATAAATGTGCTTGATCATTTGTTGACGGTGAGTCATGACCGTATCCTTCGCATTAACCTATAATAACGTCATCATAGTCACTTGCCGATTAGTACGTAGATCTCACAAACATCACCCTGGATGCGCACCTCGAGAATCTGCACAAACTCGGCATACTTGAGCTTGAGTTCGTGCTCAAAATACCAATGCACCAGGTGATCAATCGTAACACCCGGATGAGTCAACGGCTGATCCTTGAAGAACCTGTCATTCCAGGATTAAAGTTAGAGGAATTATACAAAAGTTCTCTCTGGCTGATGGCATACAAGAGCTTGCGGTCGGGCAACAGGTTAGTGACGAACAAGTCCTTCAGCGTCTCGCAGGCCAGGCTGCTTTCTCGCCGTCCCTTCTTTTTGGCCAGACTCAGCAAAGTATCCAGATGCTGTGGTCAGGCGCACACGGGCATCACATCACAGAAACTCACAAGTGTGAGAATGAAGAATCTAATCAAGGAATTAAGGCGAGGAGCAGCACCCTCAAGCTGTAGAAGGGATCCTCCTGCACGATCACCGTCAACGCCGCCATCTTATCGGCGCCCGTACCCGACTTCAGCACGGTCTTCATCCACTTGTCTCCTTTCTTTGGCTCTGTAGAGTTCAATACCACGGTTAGGCACAATTGTTGCAGTTTTTTCCTTTAATTGAAGAAGTAAAAAATACTATTCCTAAAAAATATCAAAACAAAAAAAGAAAAGAAAGAAAAAATAAAGTAGAATTTTCACCTAAATATAAAAATATATAGAAAATGTAGAAAGCCGATAATATTATTTTTTCTAAGCGATTAAAAATAGAAAAGAAAAAGAAAAAAATTCAAAAAATTCAAAAAATGCGTACTGGTGCGGAAGTGCTCCGCAGCGCGGGTCTCGTAGGCGGCCTTGGCCTGGTTGAGCTGGCCCGAGAGTGCTGCGATCTGGGCGGCCACGTCGGCCTTGAGCTTCTCCTCGGACTCTTCCTTGGGTTTCATCTTTAATTTCTTCAATTTTTTCATCTTCCGCTCCTTCTTCCGATTTTCGAGCTTGGCCTCGTGCTCCGTGAGAGGCGGCAGCGTGGGCGCCTTCTCGTACCATGCTCCGAACTGGATGTCGCTGATGTCCTGCGGCCGGAACTCATTCCTGGTTGATGTCTTCTTCTTGTCTCCTCCTCCGTTATTTTCATTTTCTTCATTTTCAGATTTGGTGGAAATGATGGCATCCATCTCATCTTCACTTGGAAGCTCCTCTTCTTCCTCTTCCTTCTTCAATGCCTCATTTTTCACAACGGATTCGATCTTGGACTTCGAGGCCCTCTTGTTGGGCTTCCGGAAGGAGTCCTTGCGGGTGCCTTGCTTCGGCATGGTTGCGGAAGAGACAAATGGATGAGAGAGATTAATCTCGTGTTCCGTTCTTCTTGTTTCTTTCTCCGCAGTTTACAAAATATTTCGCAAATTATTTGAGATTTCCAAATGAAAATCTTTTGGAAGAATTCAAATTATCTTTCCGATAAATCCAGCAATTTTTCCCTCCCGTGCCACACCGGCAACAGAAGGTCATCTCGACCCTCCAACAGGCAGCAGTACTCGCTACAGCAGTACTCACTGATAGAAGTGAAGAGAGTACGAATCGTTGGTTCTATCTAACATTTCTACAAAGCTGCATTGATCAATGTTGGAACGTGGATGTTTCAAGAACACTAATGTTTCTGGGGCATCATGATCGGATAGTCGAGTTGAGGAAGCGGGCAGAATGAGATCCTGTGTGTTCCACCAACTTAGCAAAAGCTCCATCGCGCTTGTCCACAAGCTCTACTGGCCGCCCACATTCCACCACTTTCCCCTCCTCCATCACCTACACCACCACAGATAGGGGGATCAGTGTTCTTCATGATATCGAACACTAAGCGCGAGGAGGGTTGACGAACAATGATGCAATCCATGTCGATCACAGTGTGAAGTCGATGAGCGATGACCACCACTGTGCGGCCCTTGAACTCCTTCCTCAGTGTGGCCTGAATGAGCTGATCTGTCTCGTTGTCCACACTGGCTGTGGCCTCGTCGAGTATAAGGATGCTGGCGTTTCGTAGTAGAGCTCGACCCATGCACGACCAACAGAAAAGTTGCTCCCATTAGCTTCCACCTTGACAAACACATGAAAATGATGATGATGAGATGAGAAATCAGTCCATGATGACAATTGGTGATAGAGCCAAGCTTACCTCCGAGTCGAGGCCAAGCGGCAAGCTATGCACAAAGTCATACAGATGAACCTTCTTGAGCGCTTCCCACAGCATCTCATCTTTTTCCTTGCTTTCACCGAGAGAAGGGTCGAGATTGGAGCGAATGGTGCCAGAGAAGAGGACGGGATCTTGTGGAATGATCGCCAGCCCTGACCTCAACTGTGCATCTCCTTGTCAGCACTTCAATACCCAAACAAAGCACAAGGCTTGATGAACGGTGATGTACCTGGTGAAGGCCAAGAGTGGAGATGTCATGTCCATCGATGACGATCGAACCACGATCAAGCTCAACAATGCGGAAGAGCGCGTTGATGATCGAGCTCTTGCCTGCTCCTGTTCGTCCCACAACTCCCACTGTCGTTCGTGCTTCAGTACAACATCATGCGTGGCGCAGAAGGAGTTGGATGACACACCGTGTTGGCATGGCTCGATGGTGAGAGTGACTCCCTTGAGGACAGGGTCATGACCCTCGCGATAGCGCAACCATACGTCGTGGAACTCGATCTGTCCCTTGCTCACCCACGAGGAGATGGATTCATCTGAAGTGTGGAAGTGTTCGGTAGCACCGTCTACGCCATGTGTGAGAGGAGCTTCAGGCGGAACGGCAGTGTAGTGACGTATTCGCTCAACGCTGTTCATCACGCTCTCCACCATTGCACCCGATTGAACAAACCATTCGAGATCTGGCAGGAGAGAATGGTGGTGAGAACGGTCACCTTTGTGGTGACATACCCTAGGAAGTAGGCTCTCATGCGTACCACCAGAGACGTTACTGGTAAGAGCAAGCACGAGGCCGACGAAGCCTTCGCTCACTGTGCCACGCGTGAGAGTGCTGATCAAGGCCACGGCCACTGTAATGAACATGCCCATGGACTGTAACCTGATTCCCAGCCAGCTAAGTGGGATCAAGTCAGTACATCGATCAATGCAGTGTCTAAAACGATTCTACCAGTCTGTGGATGTGGCGCAGTATTGGGCTTGCAGATGCTTGACCAGATGCGCTTTGTTCTCTTCCATGAACATGTGTTCGCAATGGAATGCCCTGATGGAGTCCAATCCGTCCAGAGTCTCCGAGTATTGCTCGCTGACTGGAGAGCTGGTGAGCGACCGAAGCCGCCCCAGCTCTGTATGCCTCACCATCATCAGTACAAACACTATACCTTTGGCAGGAGACACGAACGACGCAGTGCTGTGTGTGTATACCTGTTGATGACTTCCGGAAGAACTTCTGAATGCGCCAGTCGACAACCATCATCACTGCTCCTGGGATCAACAACCAGGGCATGACGGCGCATATGCTGAATATCTTTCCGATCAAGGAGATCAAGCTTAAGAAGAAGTTTGTCATCTTGCTTGGAATATCGTAATCGACCTTGGCTTGATCTTGGGAGAATCGAGTGATAATGCGTCCTGCATTCATATCTCAAGTGTTACCACAAACCGGACCTAAAAAGGTTCACCGCCAAACCAAGAGAAAGCAATCTCACCTGTTGGTGTGACGAAAAAGAACTTCATCGGTGCGCGCAAGATGGCTTCAAGCAGCTCATCGTGCATCTTGCGCGCACATCGAAGCGTGCCCTTGATCCACATCACCTCCTTTGCCATGTGCAGAAGTCCTTCAAGAAGGGCCAACTGCAACGGGCACAATTCATGAGTACCTTCTTCCCTAAAGAAGAGCAGAAGGGATGTGATACGCACAGTGAGGTAGATGAAAAGATAAAAGGACGTTGAGTGGCCAGTGGGCGAGCTTGACCATACTGATAGCCAAGCTTGATTGAGCAAAGCCATGACCTACATACACACTTGGATATCAGCTTGACGGTGAGAGGAAGGAGAGGCCAGCGGTACGTACCTGATATGAGATAGCAGCAAAGACTACAGCAGTGAGAAAGAGAGTACTGCCCGTGTTACGAATGTAGTAGAGGTAGATCGAGCTCTTGACTTCACCCACATTGCGCTCTTCATCTTCCGTATACTTGCCTTTGTTCATCTCTTGATCTTCATCACCAGACAGTTCCACACTTGTCACCTCCTCACTCTTTTCCTCATCAAGCTGATGTGGGTGCTCTTTGATCTCCTCACCATGAACAAGACCTACAAAGTCGACACCTTGCTGTACCAACTGGAGACACCATTCATCATCAAACTCATGTACAGCCAACTGAACAAGCATGGCGAGTGTACTTGATGGTAGGTGCCGCATGCTGTGATGGTCCCTTCGCGCATGATGAAGATGCGATCCACAAGTGGCAGATATTGAGACTGATGCGTCACCATCACTCTCGTGACTCCTTTCAGCTTACGCAACAGACACTTGTTGAATCTGGAACCATCACAGAATACGATCATGAGCATTAAGGTCTAGCAACAAGAGAATGGTACGTACATGTGGCGGCCGACGTGCACGTCAACAGCAGAGAGCACATCGTCCATCAAGATCACTCTCTTTGAACCTTCGTGTGATCGCACAAGCATAAAGTAGACCGCTCTCGCAAGTGCAACGCGTTGCTTCTGTCCACCACTCAGGTTCACTCCTTTCTCTCCTATTTCAGTCTGGTCTCCTCCTGTTGTGATGGAAATTGTTGTTCATCACTGCCTATGCTATGCACCCAACAATGGAGTTAGGGTGTACCAGGAAGAGAATGGAGATCATCGGAGAGAGCACAAGCATGGATGACCTCCTGATAAAGCGTAGCATCGAACCGTTGACCAAACACAATGTTGTCCCTCAAACTTGCATTCCTTATCCATGGTCTATGCAACAAATCAACGTCAGTGCAGATCACTGATGCTGTGCAAGCCAGGTGCACACACCGTTGGGGCACGTAGGTCGTAACTGAGGCGTGCGATTCGATGAGGCCGCCTAGGTGATTGGTCTCACCAAGCATGCTGCTTACAAGACAGGACTTGCCGCTCCCGATCGTCCCGATGATGGCCACCAGCTCGCCTTGCTTCACTTCCATGTTGATCTCCCGCAGTTGAAACCTGCTTTCTCGTTGACTCTCCCCAAGGTCATTGTCATGTTGATCATCCTCTTCATCATCCTCTCTTGGTGCTGGCTTCCACTCAAACTGACCATCGACGATCCTGATGAGGCAATTGTTCGTTTCGGCTGGTTCAGCCGGCTGCAAAGGAATGTGTTGAATGCGGCTAAAGAACTGGTGGAGTCGCACCAGCGACACTTTGGCTTGCGACCACCTCCTCACCAAACCTGGCAGCTGACCACCGAAAGTGAGCAGTGCATATCAGGAATAGGAGACGGGGTCGAAGTGGAATAGGTACCACGGCGATGTTGCCAGAGAGAAGCAAGAAGAGGGAAAGCGAGGGAAAGATCTTCGCCGCATCGAGCGTGTTGCCCAAGAGGACAAACACAGAGAACGTAGCCACCGATATCACTGTTGACATTGTCAACCTAGTACAGCACCAGTGAGCGCAGATCCGACAGCCATCCATTGTTGCACACGGCGCACATGAGAAAGGTGATGGCAGCATTTGTAAAGTTGTATCTCTTCAGTTGCGCCTCCTCCTGGCCACGAATGTTGCATATTTGCTGTTTGACCTGATGCTCCCAGCAGAACAGCTTCACGATCAGAATACCCTAAATGTGTGAGATATTTCTGTTAGGTGAGCTCACTGCAATGTCCATGAGCGGACGGAGATCACCTGAAGTGCTTCAGTAAGCTTGTTGATGCGCTGGTCCTGGATCTTCATCATCTCTTTAGTGGCCTTTTCCAGTAGCCTTACCACCAACACTGAATCAGTATGTTGCTACTGCGTATGAAGAATATGCATTACTTATAAATGCGATGCTGGATAGGCATCATGGCGAGCACAACAACAAGAGCGGTGAAACCTGCACTCCCCAACCATGCATAGAGCAAGTACAGAGACACTGCCACATGACCAGGCCTTGCGTTATCGAACCACCTTACAGCAGCAACCTAAACGACAGTACGTACAGACAAGTTTCGTTGTTGATGACACCGCCGACCGGTTGAACCAGGTGAGAGCAGCGACATTGTATGTATCAGACTGCATCATGTTGATGGCCTGGCCTTTGCAAACGTTGTGCTGCAGACCAAGCGTCGTACGATAGACTTCCAATGAGAGCATCGAGTAAGCCTGCACACAGATCAATCCATGATGAGACACAGGTCATTGGGTTGATGATTAGGTCCACACCTTTAATTCCGATCGTTTTGTCATAAAGTAGGCATGTTCTATGCAGAAGCACTGGCCCAGGGATACGAGGCCAATGAGGAACGTATACATCAAACCCTCATACATCTCTGCTCTCTGAAACACAAACAGTTGAGTCAGGATACGTCAGGAGTGCAGCATGGGCGTACCTCATCGCCGATGAAGCTGATGAGCTTGGAAAAAAGGATCGGAAGAGCTACTTGAAATAATGAAGAAATGAAATGGACCAGAATGATGAGGAGCCAGTCCCACCACATGACCTTCAACACAGCCCTGTACATTGCCAGCAACATGGTCTGCAATCCGTATACAACTCACGGTGAGATGTGGGAGCGTACACAGCAAGGCCTCGCCAAGGCGAGTGATGATGACGATAGTGATCGCGCTGCACAAGCCACTCACGGCGAAACCTGTCGGCAGCCACTTGCGGATCATCGCGATCGGCCAGGGGGAACAGGTCATCAAGTTCCAGAGCACGTTTGTAACCCTCTGCCATGTACATACATTCATATGAACCGTGTATATGTCACGTCACCTTGATCTGAACAAAGGAGGAATGTACTCATGATCAAAGGTGTCACCCACGAAAAGAGAAGCTGAGACATCCATGATGCGGAGTCTTCGGGCGATCTCACTTTAGTACTACTACGACTACTCCGATCGACCGATGGCTGCGGTTCGCGGCGCACTGCGCCGTCCTGCATACATACCCAAGCTTCGCATCAGCGATGACCAAGAACAGGCGTAGAACGATGCAATCCGTACGGATCCCTTCCGCAACCTCATGTTCCTCTTCCTTGCTGTGGACGCAGGGTTCGTGGGAAGGGGAGAGACGTGTATTGGCCTAAGCTCAGCTCTCCTTGAACGATCTCCTTTCTAGAACTGCAGTCCTGCCTACGTCGTTTTACTCCTTCGACGTGTCATTGCTTGAGACTTGACTTTGTCGGGCCGTAGGGGATGTAGAAGGTGAAGCGCAGCCCGAAAGAGAATTAGCGAAGAAAAGGAAAATGAATTATCTTGGCCATATAACCAATGATATAAAAGTGAACACGTGTTCACAAGCTTGGCGTGGCAGTGTTCTCAGCAACACTCTTAGAAGTGAAGTTAAGTGCGCTCGGAGGCTGAAACAAAGCTAAGAAGGTGTCGATGCCCGACCTGGAAGTGTACACGAGATGGCAACTTGTTAGGTTTTTTACACAAATATATTTACAGTACAAACAGAAAGAGAATTAATAAGCAGCAGGCTGGAAGAGTGTAAGTTAAGAATGGTTATATTTACATTAAACAGAAACATCAGACACTTCAATAAGCAGCAGCGGCAGCACGGGATCGTGAGCGGGTCTGGACGGTGGTGTACTGTTGGAGCTTGAGGGCCTGCGATCGGGTAACGCGAGCACGGCCTTGACTGGCGACGATGCGGTCGTAGTTGTCCTCGAGATCAGCCACGCGCCGCACGGTGTTGGTCACGCCGAAGCTGCATTGCCGGTGGAGCGGCACCACCGTGGTAGTAGCAGAAGTAGCCGTGGTCGTGTTGTAGGGTGTTGTACGGTGGCCTCGAGCAGAGTGACGGGAAGAAGAAGAGGTGGTAGCCTTGCCGTGAGTCGATGACATCTTGTTGTGTGTTGGTAGTGAAGCTTGTGAGTTGGAAGTAGTTCTTGTGTAAGTGGTGATAGTGATTGAGACGTATTTATCCTTCTGATCCTTTCTTTTCCGTTTTCCAAGCACTCTTCGAAGAAACAGCAATTTGTTCCTGTAAATAATGTTTGCCTCAAGAAATTTGAGTTATGCATTCCGATGAAATTTGAGTTATGCAGTACTTTGTCGACCGCTTCTTTGGGACGTCTTGCCGACATGCAGGCTTTTTCCCGCCTCAGGTTCCGTTGAGATTTTCAAGGTGGCAGTACACGTTGCGCCTGGCACACACCTTCTAGAAACATCACTGCCCGTGCGAGGGAGGCCTGGCGCAGGGGCCCCCTCTTCTGAACCGCACAAAGAGGACTCGTGCTCCTCTCCTTCATCTTCCCTGTCATTCATCCCGCAGCAAATTTTGCGCTGAAAAAAATTTAATGGATGCCCTTTTCGACTTCTTGTTGATGCCCCTGCTTGGGGTGCTGGCAGCGGGTCTCTGTGTCTCCATCCTCTTCCTGCTCAACTACATCGCCAACGGGTACTAATTAGATCCTCCTCTTTATTTATTTTGATTGGAAAATACAAATTCACTATATTGATTTTAATTATGATTTATTCTGTTTTGTATCTCGTTTGATTAATTTCTTTTATTTTTCCTAGTGGCAGCAGAGGCGGTTCGTTCGAAGGCCTGGTGAACGTGCCCTCATCCACGATCGAGACAGGTACAGCAGCATTTGAGGGAAAGATGGAAGGAAGTGCTCGCACTGATCACTGACATCTGTGCAGATGCGCCGCGAGCGGAGATCATCCGGCGGAGAAACCTGCAGAAGGCGAAGCAGCAGCTGCAGGAGGACACTGGGCTGTTCACGCCGCCGTTCGTTCCGCCGTCGGCGCCCTACCACCCGCGGAAGCTCTCGATGGCGCACATCATAAAGACGCCGCCATCTCCCAACGCTACATTCCTCCCGGCCGTCTCTCCGTCGTCGCCCGTCCAGAACTCACTGCAATCACAGCAACGATGGCCACTGGTGGCCATGCGTCGTGCGGAGACGCGGGATTCACTGGAATTCGTCACCACAACTTCCCCTGATCTTCCTATTCTCATGCACCAGGCTGCCCGTGCCACGCAGACATCATATTCACGGGCACCGGAGCCTGTACCGCTGATGCGTCCCATAGGTATGAGTGAGTAGGTGATTTTTATCCACGAGTATCATCTCACATTACTCCTTCAGTGCGAGAGCGCTCTGACGTCCACCAAGACAAAGCCCTGTCACCAGCCCTGCCTTCTCTTCCAGTGCCATCAGTGGCTAGCATTCCAGTCAGCAACACTCCTCATGAGGCTGCGCCTAACGGCTCCACCCCAAAAGCATCCGCCCGTCCCTCCTTGGTCGGGTCAATGTCAGCACCACCATCAAGGCGTACAGGAATCATATCGCCCAATCCCATCCACATCCGCCAAGAAAGTGTTCCGCCTACAGCACCATCAGTGCCACCAGCGCCTCCGGCACCACCTCCTGCAGAACGTGCTGCGCCATCATCAGAGACAGACGGGTCTCTCGCGAAGCTGATTGCCCTAGCAGCGAAGAACAGGAGGTTGATTATCCAGTCAGATGATATGACTCTCGACAAACAACCCGCAACCTCTTCTCAAGCACAACATTCAACGATTACGGCAACCTCGGCACCCGCTCCACAATCTCACCCGGAAAGTCAGACGGCAAAGAATTCTTCCGCCAAGAAGCGTAGGGCAGATGAGCAAGAATACGGCGAGACTCATGACGTGACCGCACCTCGACGAAAGAGAAGGGTACTATCCAAACTCAATACAACTTCAAGAAGCTGCCCAGCTCTGACCTACAGTACTGTGCAGCAGCCGACACCCATGCCGAAAGAGAAGGTGGCACACGTACCTTTGGGACAAAGGAAGCGAAAACCTGAGTCTCGATCACCTACGTCTCCACAATCACCCACCTCAACGTACGTTAGCGAGCCAATTTACTACTATCAGCCGATGGCTTACTTCCTTTATCAATTCTTAGAAAACGACAGCACTCGGACACTCAGACGGATGTCCAGAAGCAGAGATCCGTGAAGCAGCAGGCCAGCCCTACTTCGAATGGGCGAAAGGATGAGCAGGATAAGCCTAGTCCGCAGCAGTCGGGATTAAGTATTATTGAAAGAGTCATTGCGGTCTACCCTCGACCGCATCCTCCAGTTCCGGAGAATGACGCACCGCACACGGGACCAAGCGGAACTCCTAAGGCAGCCGTAACGGAGAGTCAAGCAACAACGGCTGGTTCCTTGTCAGGACCGCCGCTCGGGCTGGCAGGGAAGATGGGACCTCCGCCGCCCGTGATCGCCAAGATTCTCTCTTCCCCACTTTCACCTTCTTTGCTCAGCCAGCAATCACCGCAAGACGATGCTGCGGGTAACCGACCGCTCAGCCCTAGAGGCCGAGTGCCTCTTGCAGCCAATCCCCAGGTTCCATCTTCTCATGGAATTCTCTTTGAATTTGTAGTGCTGACTTAGCGTCTTTCGATACAGGAACGGCAGCAGATGATAAATGTTAGGAAGCGGCGCACAGTATCTTTTGATGAGTTACAGCTCCTACAAATCGTCCAGCAGGAAGAAGAACGTAAGAGAATCTTGCGTGAAATAGAGTACGAGGAATTGGTGGATAAGCGAGCAGAGAAGAGGATGCGCAAGTTGCTCAAATCTGACACATCCAAGAAGAAAGTTCAGGTACTTTGTTGACAGAATTGTGCAACGAAGGAAACACTACTCACTGTTGTTTACACCAAATAGATTAACCTAGAAGCTTCCGTTATCAAGTTTGATAGCCAAGCTCCTACATCAGGTGTCAGTGCGCAAGAGAAGAAGGAGGAAAACTTCACGGCGAGCCTTACTTTCACTTCGTCCAGCTTCTCTTCACCAGGAATCGAAGGAGATTGGAGCTTTACTCCGTCGCCAGACAAGCAAAAGGAGAAAACTTCAAAGAGACGCCATCGAACCAACAGCGACTCTAAGTCAGAAGCCTCTGCAACTCTCGTCTCCTCTGCAGATCTTCCAGCAGACATGCCTCCTCCTCTTCTTTTTGCCTCCTCATCTTCTTCCTCAACGGTTCCTAGTACGTTGTCTATCGACTCACTCTTCAAGTCTGACGGATCGTCTCCCTTTGATTCCTTCCTTTCTGCTGGTTCTACATCTACCGCCTCGACTACAACATCCGATGCGTTCTCTCCTCTCCCTGTACCGGCGCCAACCACGAACAAGCCCTCCGATGCCATATCATCTCTGTTTGGTCCGGTGCCAACCTTGGCTGCTGGTACTAAACCTTCATCTTCATCAAAGAAGCGAGGCTCTGTGTCGACACCGAGTGAGACATCATTGGATCCCTTCGCATTCTTCCCGTCAACAGCCTCCACGTCAAGCAGTGCTACTGAGACAGCGACTTCGTCATCCAGCTTCAACCCGGGATCGATATTTGGCCCTATGCCCACCTCCACGGTGGCTCCCACCGCGGACAAACCCACGACCAACTTGGACTCTCTGTTCGGTCCGCCATCTTCATCATCATCATCATCCGCCTCCTCAACGTCATCGTCATCTTCGTCTTCAGGATCAAGAGCGCGATCTTCTAAGCCACCAATGTTGCGGGAGACAACATCTATCTCATTTTTCTCTGGCGTGCCCGGCAATGCCAAACGGAGCCCGCTGTCGAAACCTGCTGCACCCAGCGACGATAGTACTTTACAACGCTATCTTGCAGCTTCATCTGGCAGCGCTTTTGTACATAGGTCGCCCTCGCCCTCCCCTCAGTCTACGTCCTCTCGATCTGGACCATCAGATGCCGACTTCTTCGCAAGCCTTGGCGCTGCATCAGCTTCGATTCCGACCATCTTCGGATCAAAGACTGATTCCGTGTTCTCCTTCACGCCTTCTGAGGAGCATCGAGGAGAGCACTCACCCGGTGACGAAGGAGAGGAAAATGAGGAGGAAGACGACGAGGAGTATGCTCAGGACGAAGACGACGCCGGCGAAGACGAGGACGGCGGAGAAGATGAGTCATCGCTGGCCGAGGAAGAAGGCAGCCACAATATTGTCTATTACCCGCCTGGCTCGGCCGTACCACTCGCCGAGCGCATCAAGGGCCGACCATTCCGACAGCCGTCGCGCAGCGAAACAACTGGTGGTGGTAGTGGCGCTGGCGGCGGCGGCGGCCAGTTCAAGCGACAACCTCCCTCCGGCGCGCGCAGAGGAGGACGCAGCGCTCCCGATTTCGGTGGTGAGTCTTCAGACGAATACGGCGCGCTCGCCAGTGACCGCGAACGAAGGAGCTCCCAGCGAGGCGGACGCGGAGGCAACACGAGGGGCAGAGAGCGGAGACCACGGAGCGAGGCTCGCATGGAGAAACCTGCTGGCGGCGCCGGAGGAAGCTTCCCGGGTAATGGTGGTGGTGGGCGAGGCGGCGGTCGAGGGCAGGCCGGCAGCAGAGGCGGCGCAGGGCAGCGTGGCGGACGGAGAGGAGGCAGCGGACCTGCTTCTACTGGACGCGGGCGGAGTCGCGAGCTGCCCGACACCTGTCCCTGGTAACGATCCATTACGACCATGATGCAGGCCAGGGATCCGCCTTATCGAGGAACAAGATGTGTGTATGCAAATCTCAGTAACCTTTATTTATTGCCAGCGTGGTTCAAAGCAAGGCGTCATGATGAAATTACCATGGCATGCGCAGACTGTCAAAATATTTAAGATATTCTCCTTCACATGCAGTGAGGATTTTTTGAATAATAATGATACATCACCCACGGCCACAACGGAAGCTTCGTGAGAGAGTCTTTCCGATGCGCTGAAACCGGGGTATGCAGGAGGAACGGCAAACGTTCTCTTCCGTTCCACTTGGCACTTCCCCAACGACCGGATAGCACACCGGTGTCACTACCGGTCAAGTTCCTAACCGACGAACCACCCTTCCACAACCACTGTTGCACTACTTGTACACATCATGGGGACATTCAGCAAGCCGGAGCATGGGGAAGCAGAACAGGCATCAGATACGGACACCGATACGGAGAAGGAGGAGACGCCGGAGGAGCTTCTTGACCCCATCACTCTCACCCTCATGGTTTCTTTATTCCTCCAATTTCATTTATTTTTAAATCACATATTTAATTTATTTTCCACTTTGATTATTTATTCCCATAATAGCGAATTATTTTATTATTATTTTGGTATTTAAAGTTACTTATTCAACAAATAGAGCGCGATCCAAGAAATTGCATAAATATTTACAATGAGAATTTAACGTGGCGAATAGGCGTTAAAACTGTACAAGGCGCAATGAATGACTTATGAATTGATGGAATGCAGGAAGAAGCGGTGATCGTGTCATGCGGCCATTCGTTCTCCAAGGTGTCCATCACGCAGTGGCTGCGCCAGGCTCCTCATTCCGTGTGTCCCGTGTGCAAGGCCACCATCGATGAGAAGAACATGCTGCCCAACTGGGCCCTCCGCAATGCTGTTGATCGGTATCTCCTCCTCCTTTTTGATGCTTCGCTCTTCATCCATCCTCGAGTTGATTGCTCATCCGTATCAAACATGATGATGATTACTGGCGAATGCACTTGATAGGTTTGTGGAACGCAACGGCCTGCAGAAAAGCTCGCCGACGGTGACTGCATCGGCTCCTCCAATGACAGAAGATGACTTCTCCTATCCTGTCAAACCCACCGCGTGTACGTTATATCTCCGATACCATCCCATTCGGCGGGGATGATGAGTTGTCCCTTGATCTAACCGGCAACTACCTGCAGCTGCGAGCACTCCAGTGGCACCGATGTTTGATCCAGCTGACGATCCACCACCAAGGTCCACCATAACAACAACGACTACACCTACTACGACGACAACGTCAACAGTTACACCTGCATATCGGCCACCACAACATGCGGACGAAGAGAGCGGTTGCTGCACATGCTGCACATTCGACATACCATCGGGCAACCACAGCTGTTGCGTTTGGGAATGTCGGCAGTGTGGCATCTGCAGGATGGCCGACGATTGCAACGTAGCATGCGCTCCTGTCTTCCCAATGACTTATGTTACATGTCATGTGTCGTTCGGAGACTGGAGCAACTGGTACACGCGTACTTGCTGCGGTACTGTTCCTCATTCTGTGGGAAAGTTTGCAGACAATACTGATAAGTCTCGAATGTTGTGGTGAGCAGGTGTACTCTATCCGGTCTTTGTATTGATTGTGTTGACTCTCATGTGCGCCGATCTAGCGCTCATCTCGATCCTCTGGACAGTGTGGAGCTGCTACATCCTGATCGGCATGCTGTTCTTCTTCCTTACTTATTACCTCTACCCGCCCTTCAACCGCTGGGTTGCGAGTACGTTGGGATCAACTGTGTCCTTCCTTCTCGGCAACTTCTGGGTCACCTGAGGAGGGTACTCCCATCAAGGTCTACAATCGAGGTCCAGAGCAGCGATAGCCGTGTTGTTCTGCGCTCATGTATCATTACGCTACGATTGCCTTCGAGACGGGATGCAAACAAATGAAGTAGTACCATTCTTCCCCATATCTGAACTTTACTCCATAGGAGTTACTTGAAGGGGGCCCTCCAATACAAGGGTCTTAGCTTCTGATCACCTTCATCATGCAATGCCTAAGGAAGACCCCTTTCGGGCGCTCATGGCCCAATCCTGGCAGCTTCTTGTAGCTTTTGCATTGATGAGAAAGAAAGGAACAACAGTTCTTTGCTCGTGGCCTCATCGCCCACTCTCTCTCCTGACTTAGGTTCACGGATGCCGCGCAATCGCATTTCGTGCTGCGTGCCCTGATCCAAGAGTCCTGTGTAGAGGGTCCAATAGACCTATCGCCCACGACCCAATATTGTCGAAGCTTAAAACCGGGATGTGCCTGAAAGCCAGGAAATAACCGCGAAAGGCAAATCGATCGGGACACTTCCTCAACGACCGTTCACAGCCCAGCAGAGTGAGCTAAGGTCAAAGTTGACGTGACGAACCAGCCCCACTTGTTGTACTACTTGTACACATCATGGGGACATTCAGCAAGCCGGAGCATGGGGAAGCAGAACAGGCATCAGATACGGACACCGATACGGAGAAGGAGGAGACGCCGGAGGAGCTTCTTGACCCCATCACTCTCACCCTCATGGTTCCTTTTTTCCTCCCTTTTCATTTATTTTTAAATGAATTTGGTCCCATTTTATTTTATGCAGGGATATCTGAATGTTTATTTAAACTTTCCTAAATTTAGAAAATGTTTTTCCCCTATAAAATATTTTATTTTATTTACGACATCTATTAATTTATTTCAAAGCATTGAAACCTTTTCAATTTCAAGAAAAGATTCTATTATCATTTTTCTATTTAACGATTAATAATATTTAGCGCAATAAATGGATAAATTTTGTTTAAATATTTAATAGGAGTTAAATAGTGTGGAGAAGTTTGTGCAATGAATGACTTATGAATTGATGGAATGCAGGAGGAAGCGGTGATCGTGTCATGCGGACATTCGTTCTCCAAGGCGTCCATCACGCAGTGGCTGCGCCAGGCTCCTCATTCCGTGTGTCCCGTGTGCAAGGCCACCATCGATGAGAAGAACATGCTGCCCAACTGGGCCCTCCGCAATGCTGTCGATCGGTATCTCCTCCTCCTGCTCATTCGTACCAAACGTGATGATGATGACTGGCGAATGCACTTGATAGGTTTGTGGAACGCAACGGCCTGCAGAAAAGCTCGCCAACAGTGACTGCATCGGCTCCTCCAATGACAGAAGATGACTTCTCCTGTCCTGTCAAACCCACCGCGTGTACGTTATATCTCCGACACCATCCCATTCGGCGGGGATGATGAGTTGTCCCTTGATCTAACCGGCAACTACCTGCAGCTGCGAGCACTCCAGTGGCACCGATGTTTGATCCAGCTGACGATCCACCACCAAGGTCCACCATAACAACAACGACTACACCTACGACGACTACAACGTCAACAGTTACACCTGTATATCGGCCGCCACAACATGCGGACGAAGAGAGCGGTTGCTGCACATGCTGCACATTCGACATACCATCGGGCGACCACAGCTGTTGTGGTTGGGAATGTCGGCAGTGTGGCATCTGCAGGATGGCCGACGACTGCAACTCAGGATACACTTTTATGTTCCCAATGACTTATGTTACATGTCATGCGTCGTTTGGTAAGTGGAGCAACTGGTACACGCGTACTTGCTGCGGTACTGTTCCCTCATTCTTGGGCTCGTTTGTAGACGATACTGATGAGTGACTTAAACGTTGCGATGAGCAGGCATAATCTATCCGGCCTTTTTACTGTTTGTGTTGACTCTCATGTGCGCCGATCTAGCGCTCATCTCGATCCTCTGGACAGTGTGGAGCTGCTACATCCTGATCGGCATGCTGTTCTTCTTCCTTACTTATTACCTCTACCCGCCCTTCAACCGCTGGGTTGCGAGTACGTTGGGATCAACTGTGTCCTTCCTTCTCGGCAACTTCTGGGTCACCTGAGGAGGGTACTCCCATCAAGGTCTACAATCGAGGCCCGTGTTGTTCTGCGCTCATGTATCATTACGCTACGATTGCCTTCGAGACGGGATGCAAACAAATGAAGTAGTACCATTCTACCCTGGCCCTCCAACACAATGGTCTTAGCTTCTGATCTCCTTCAGTGTTCCTCGTAATGTACGACCAAACCGAACAGCACGACACTGCCGTCAGCATTGTCGAGTCACTGGCCGCTCACCTCAGACAGGAGGAGCAATAACTGAACCTTGTTGTATCCGAAACTTTGACTCCGATCTTGTGGTACAGGATCAGAATCCAGGCAGAAGTTGCTGAGCTTCAAGAGGAATGATGCAACTCAAAGATTTCTGGTCGATTGGAGAGCAAAGGAACGTCCGTCGGGGTAGTCTTAGTGCTGTGATACTGTCTCAGCGATCAGTTCGCGTGCTCCCTCGCGCACCTGCTCCTGGCGTGCCACGCGATGACTGCCCGCTTGATCGAGCATTCTAGCGACGTCCAGCTGTTCCATTCGGTTGGACGTGCTTTCCGAGCGTCATTCACACTTACTGTAAAGATGCTTCTTGGCCTTGTTCTTCACTTGAGTGACGGTTTCCTCCGCGATCGATGCATACCCGAAGACGAAGCGCGTCAGTACTGCCACATCCAGTCGTAGAATCTGTTCGGAAACGGTTTCATCAACCTTGTCCTCTGTGTCGGCTGTCGTGTGATAGAACTCGTAGTCCTCGCACTTGTGGTTGTTGGTTAGGACAGCTGGCACTTTCCTTGTGAATGGTCAAGCAAAACTCGTCAGTTTGAAAAATGCACATTGAATCTACGCACACGCACCTGCGAAGATAAGAGACGTGGTCGGATCCCCAGGGCCGGAGACACTTGACCGCAAGGATGGAGGACACCTCAGCGGCGACCTTGAGAAAGATGTCTGCTATCGGTCCGTATTCCTTCTGCGTTTCGATTGCTATAGTGAGATCTGCAACCGTCATCGTAGGTTAGGTGAATAGGAGCTATCTCTCACGCGATGATTCCTACCCTTTGGATTGTTCCAGCCAATCATGTCGAGGTTGATGGCAAGTTTGATCTTGTGGATCTCCTTGTTCTTAGCCATCATGGCAACATGCGCCTTGCTCCCAACATAGCCCTGTTCCTCTCCTGTCAACACCAACTACAGGATAAGTGGTGCTTTTCGAAACCATCATGTAGCCATCTGCCATACCTGAGAACAAGAGGAACTTTATGGTGTGCATGGGCAGCTCCGGATGCTTGTGCTGCAAGTCAGCAAAGATGCGTGCCAACTCCATCACTGCGGCAGTACCCGTGGCGTTGTCCACCGCGCCAGGTGCAAACTTCATCGGATCCTCAGAGATCGAGTCGTAATGGGCGCCCACCAGGAATACCTCTTCTTCCTGATCCTCCTTCTTACCTCCATTGTTTCCAACGTCTTTCTTCTTCCTCCTCTTCTTCTCCTTCTTCTTCTTCCTGTCAGCCTTTTCTCCGCATGGTTGAGTTGGAACCCTAGTGCCAGGCAGTGTCGCGATCACGTTTCTCGTTACGTGCTGGCTATGTGGCATAGTGAACTCTTGATACTCCACCTGAACGAATCGTTGAATTGGTTTCCATCGAAAGAAAGTGAGCACTTTCCATGGAAAACACAAGTATGAGGAAAGGTACCTGCAGTAGAGGTACATCGGCAAGGGTGGCGTAGATATACTCGCTCGCCAGGGCGTTCTCGGGGCTAAAGGTGTAGCGGTTGAAACGGCACAGGGCGCGAACCACCTCCATCCACCGCTCCATGTCGATCCCGCTCATAGCCTCCTCCACAAGCTTACCTACCATACCTTCTTGACTATCCTGAGTGCCAGACGTCTCCGTCACTGTCACCGTCTTCTCCATGGCTGCTCCTTCTGTGTAACTGACAAAGAAGGATGCCTAGGCAGGAATGTACATTTCTGAAACTTCAGTGAAAATAATTTCTTAGTCTTTCTTTTTCAAATATTTCGTCAAACACTTTTATAGGAAAGTTTCGTTTTGGGTGGTCATGACTGTGTCATGAGGACAAGCGACCTCATACCGCTAGTCATGTTGATATGAGGAACTCTGGTTCTGGAAACTGTAAGGGAGGTACTGCATGAGGAACAGCTTGATGATGGTGATATGATGAGACGTCGATGATGATGATTGGATTGCAATGAATGTTCTTGCACGCGCAAGGAGAACAGGAGTTATGCTTTGTTCAAATAAGGTGTACACATATGAACATGGCTTCTGTAGGCACTCAATGAGTGGAGCATCATTGCCATAAGACTGACGGTGTAACCGGGTCAGGTTCTCTGATGAAGAGTATCACGCAACAGGCGAGCTTGGTGGCCATACTCAGGATAATGGACCGTTAACGCCTCAAGAAACTGCATAAAGCGGAGACCACAGCTGTGAAGCGCAGTCATGAGGTCCTCGTAGGGATACCTGAACTCCTCCTTCTTGTAGTCGTCCTTCACCTGCACGTACTGCCCGTTTTCAGTTCGGGTCATGTGGTAGATGTTTGGCCAACTGATCGGACTTATGTCAGCCCTGCCTCCTGCCTTGATCATCGGTGGAGCATCGGCGCACAGATGGCGGACGATGAACGGCAGGTCGTCGGGGATCTTCAGCTGTGGCTGGCCGGGATAGTCCAGCAGGATCGTCCCCCAGATGTGGTACCTCTCCGAGAGCTTCCAGCCGGCCTTGGCGCCGATCATCGAGCTTGACTCCACGCCAAACTCGGTGGTGAACCGGAAACGCATGGGTCCCTTTGGGTGTGCTGTTTCGACGCGCAGCTGCGCAAGATCAGACATTCCGATGGCGCGCAGCATCGCCAGAGTGTCGGCGTCGACCTCGAGTCGGTCAGTCTCCTGCTGCAGAACGGAGACTCGGGGCACGTAGTTGTCCCTGCGCTCATGCTCCTCCTCCTGCAGCTTGAAGGAGATGCCGCGCACGGGTCTCTTCTTCTGAAGGCGTCGCATGAGGTGCGTGACGTAACCGGCGATCTTGTTGCGGAGCCGCTTGGACGGGATCGACGCTGCCTCATCGCATATCCGCTTGTTGGTGTCAAAGTCCAGCGTCAGTCGCGGGTAGTACTTCTCGATGATGAGCCGCGCCGCATTCTTGACTGTCTTGGTGCGTACCCGACCCTGGAAGAAGGTAGTGCACGACACCAGGTGCAGCGAGTAAGTGAGGAAGGCAAGTCTCGGAGACAAACAGTTTCGAGCATCAAGAGGAGGCGTACCATGAACTATGCGTGTGAAGAGCACTACACGGCCCAACGTGCAAATCCATGTTTTTAGCTCCGAGCCTTGGGTTGACGACCAGAAAAAACAAAGAAAACAAGTTTCTGTTCATTTCACTCCTCGATGGACTGCAGAGAAACACAGACCTCCCTCTGGCCGTGGACTCAACAAGAAGATAAGGCGCGGAAAGTGACGAAGTCACCAGTGATGGCCACGCTTTGAACTATTTAAGGAATGTCGGGTACTGCTCTTCGAGTATTTCTGTGATTCCGTACCAGTCCGCATCAGACTCGGTGCTCCCATACGTGCACTCCTGGTCAGACTCCACGTCACTGTTGTCATCTCCTTAAAGGACATGAGAGGGATACATGGGGAGTACAGTGCGCACGCCACTCTTTGGTACCGGAAGTGGACAATCCTGTGATTTTACACATGGGTGACGTATTCTGAAGTTGACGAGAGAAAGGCAATGATGATCACATGCGCACTGTAGACGGTGTTGATGCACAGCTCAAGGCCAACCAACCACATGAGCAAGTGAAGTTAAGGGCTCTCAATACATCACTTCTATGCTCTTGCCCTTCACGCGCACCCGCCATGTAGGACTGTTTCCCATCAAGGCATTCTTCGACCATCAAAAGTACCTTAATTGACGAACTGCACAGAGGGACATGATTCACCACTATAACAAAAAGCAGATGATGTTCGACTTCATTCTCATCTTCACCAACTCCGAGGAGTGACCTGGCACTCCCGTCCGGCCCAGCAATACCAACATGCACAACTCACCCTTCACTCGATGCTTCTCTTCGACAGGCCTGCTGGCGTTGCTAGTGGGATGGGTGATCTTTGTTCTGCTCTCGTCGGGGAGCGCCTACGGCCAGTCGCCCACTTGCACGCCTGGCCCGACTGACGTCAGTTCACCTCCGCTGACAAAGTGGAAACAGGAGCTTGCCAGGCCCGGCGTGCATCAGCCCATCGCGAAGGATTGTGGCGTCACCAAGTACCGCGTGACCATGAACCAGTTTCTGCAGAAGCTGCACCCTGACCTACCGGACACGATGGTACATTCATGACTGCAATCCAGTGCTTATCTATAACTCCTCTTCACTTTGCGTGCGGCTAGGTGTACGGCTACGATGGTTCATACCCGGGTCCC
This sequence comes from Acanthamoeba royreba, assembly GCA_000826365.1. Taxonomy (NCBI): domain Eukaryota; phylum Discosea; order Longamoebia; family Acanthamoebidae; genus Acanthamoeba; species Acanthamoeba royreba. Next base: position 31,552 of record CDEZ01023159.1, on the reverse strand, counting down.
AGCTTTGAGGCTGTGGTGGACGAGCCGGTCCAGGTCACGTGGGTGAACGACCTTCCCACTCGGCCTCTTATTACTGTGGAGAACTTTGATGGTAAGCTTCTGCTCTCATTTTCATCATCTAACACCTTAACAGAGAGAATGCTGATGGTGCAGCTGTCCTCGTCGTGTGTGTGCTTGCCACCATCCGCAGGCAATCCTCCAGGATCCGCTGCAGTGGTGCATCTGCATGGTGGCCACACGCCAGCGGACAGCGATGGATTCCCGCGGGACTGGATTACTCGCGGCGAAGAGGTTGTGTTCTACTATCCCAACAATCAGCTGGCCACCACGCTGTGGTACCACGATCACATTCTCGGCCGCATCCGTGCCAACGTGTACTCGGGCCTTGCCGGTACCCTACTGCAGAGCTTCTCCTTCTTTCATGATCATCAGATTGACGACAACTGCCTTTGCCCATTGCAGGCTTCTACCTGTTGCGCGACAAGCATGAGTCCAAGCTTGGCCTGCCCAGTGGCCTCTTTGAGATACCCTTGGCCATCCAAGACCGTGTGGTTCAGGAAAATGGACAGGTACTTCTCTTCATTCAAGTTCTAAGCGTGACCAAGTGAGAAAGTTGCAAGGGATTCATTGACCGACGATGGAGTGCAGCTGTTCTACCCTTGTGAATGGCAGCCAGAGTTCTTTGGTGATGTGGCAGTGGTGAACGGGCGCATCTGGCCGTTTGTTGATGTTGAACCGAGGGCCTACCGCCTTCGTCTTCTGAACGGTTGTACTTCTCGATTCCTCAACCTCTCGTTCGGACCGGGCGGTCCCAAGTTGTGGCAGGTACGTACAGCATGTCCTGTTACTTTACCAGGTTTCCCTTCCCTTCAATAGGAGCTAAACTTGATTCTCTATGCGCCTGAGAGCAGATCGGAACTGATGGTGGATTTTTGAATGAGCCTGTCCCTCTGAATTCCCTTTTGATGGGTCCCGGAGAGCGCGCCGACGTGATCGTTGATTTCTACGGCTTCTCTGGCAACCTCACGCTCACCAACGACGCAGCGACTCCCTTCCCCGGTGGAGGTACCTTATCCTTTCTCCCATTCAAGGCATGAACTTATCTCTTGTCAACAGGCATAAATGCTACGCTGCCCGATATCCTACAGTTCAGAGTGTCCGGCAAGGGCGCTTCGGGCCCTTTCCACATCCCTTCGCTCAAATGTGTGGCTGATCTCCCAAAGGACCCACAAGGCCTTGGATACCCTTACACCATTGCTCGCGTGCGTGACCTGACCCTTATCGAGGTGCCTGTTGTACAGAACGGTAGTATTCTTTCCGCACTGTGGCTGGGACTGCTATAGGAGCTAAACTCACTTCTACTTCACCGACCAGGAGAACCGCGAGTGATCCCAACGTTGAATGGACTCTTCTTCAGCGATCCGCCCACGGAGATGCCGCTTGTCAACACGGTGGAACTGTGGCGCCTCATCAACCTCACACCCGACACGCATCCGATCCATCTGCACCTGACCCAGTTCAGGCTTCAGGAACGCCGGCCTTTCAACGTCACGGAGTACCTCGACAACGGCGAGTTGGTGTACACTGGACCTCCGCAGTATGTACCTCGCTGCACTGACTTGAGAAATTGTTCTGCTATGAATGAACCTAAACCTTGATCCCTTCCAACAGGATGCTCTCACCAAACGAGCAGGGGTGGAAGGATACCATCCAGACGCCGCCAGGTGAGGTGACGACCATCCTTGTCCCGTTCGAGGTACGCTCTTGCACCTTTCTAGGGCAAGTATGAGGGCTAATGAGACGGTCGAAATGGTTGCGGCTGTACCAGGATTACACGGGAGATTACGTATGGCACTGCCACATCCTTGAGCATGAAGATAACGACATGATGAGGCCTCTCGTCGTTCGACCGCGTGCACCCAGGCAAGGTTTCCACGACTGCGGAGAGAAGTGCTAAACGCTTCCAGCTCGACTGCTACAAGCGCGGATTGCTGCTGCAGTGTTGCACGAGTTGGATAAGGTGGAGATGGAGTTAAGATACCTAATGAAGCCAGGGCGAGCCAAGAAGCACGAGAGCAAGAAAGTCATGTGAGAGTTTATTCGTTTGTGCTATGGAAAACAATATGTGTGTTGACAAGAAGCTCTTTCTTGTCGCGAGTATGTTGTTGATGTGCGCGAGCATTGTAATCAGGACTGATCACTTCATGGCGCACAGGGATCGATTATTGAAGCGTACGAGATGGTAGCTGATCTCGGGCGGGCCGAAGAGTAGAACCGAGCACACGACGCCATAGCTCAAGGCGGTGGAGCCCAGAATCATGACAGTCTGTGTTTTCCATTTTGCACTGATTGAGCAAAGAAAGGACTACAGTTTGAAGGGAGTGGAAGGATCGTACCAGTGCCACATAGAAGGGCAACGACACCAAAGAAACCAGCAATCCAGTTATGCTCTACAGAAGGAGGACGTCAGAGAGGGTGGAGGGATGCATCAAAGCCATAAAATGGGAGCGCACCGTGAATATGGGATGGAGTAGGAAGACAAGAAAGCTGCTGTCGCGGATCAGCTTCTCGACAATGCTGGATCGTGAAGGAACGAAGGTTAGCTTAGCAGACAGAGTTAGGCAGAGCGCGAAGTGATATCGCACCACTCATTGGACTTCCTTCCACAGTACTTGATCAGAATCGCCAGAAGGATGGCAAAGTAGTCATAACTAAGTCTGTGTATGGATGGATGAGCACATCATGTCCAAGCGCATCAACCACGATCGAGCACATACCGGTGAATCAGACTGTCTTCTTCCGCGCTGGAGACAAGCACTGAGGAAGCCGCCTGATAACAGAATCCGATCAACATGAAGCTCCTGATGAGCGTCATGACGGGGACGTACCAAAAATGAAAGCACACCGAGGAGGACCAGCGAGCACTGAAGAGTACTCTTGGCTCGCACGCAAGATGGCGGAGCACTAACTACTGGAAGATGATGTCCGTTGTCGAAGTATGCCCACAGGAAGGCGAAAAGGAAGAGCGAAGAGTTCGCAATGAACATCGGCGTGTATGTAGCCAGAACTGAGCCAAGGAATTCTGAATGGGGATGATCATCATGAGCGACTGGCAGAGAGCAAGAAGGGCTGATCGTACCGAGCAAACTGGAATGAGCGATCGCTCCCTCCGCTACAGCCGATAGTGACATCATGCGCCCTCCATAGATGAGTCCACCCAGAACAATTAATGAGGAGGAATTCATCTTGATTCGCGATCGTAGCATCAGTGCGGCCATCGGCGGGCCATAGACCAGAAGCAACGCTCCGCTTAGAAGTACTCTGCTCGCCTCCGGTGCAAGTGACCAAACGTTCAATAGTAGACAGGCCGGCGTTGCCGAGGCAAGCAGGCCCCAGCGCCAGGAGAACGATCCGCTTTCCTGATGAATGCGTGTTAGTGTCTAGTACCGAGGCTGATAGCAACGGTTGGAGCGCTGTACCTTCGTCATGATGAAGGCGTAGAAGAGAGGACAATGGATGATCCATATCATCAGCGCATAGGGGAAGTACAAGAATAAATGAGCGCAAGTGTGAATGTGCGGGAAGGTGAAGTGCGCCTTCTCTGCAAAGACAAGAGCGTTAGACTTAGAACCACCATTCCAATAGATATCCATGTACCATCAGTGCGTGTGCTAGCCAGAGAGCACACAAAGTGAACGAGACTCAAGGTGATCATGTAAGCAGGAAGAAAGACTGTCATCTTGTTGCTCAGTGGCTTGATGACGAGTCTCCGTAACAGATCCATCACACTGCACCAGCATTCAATCAAGAGAGTGTCAATACATCACACGCACTCAAGAGCATTCCACAGCAGAAGGAGGGACAGACCTGCGTTCCTTGCGGTTCTGTGCGCTCAGACGCAGGCCAGGGTTCGGCGCCAGTGTCGAGAAGGCACGCGATGCCTTCCATCCAGTGAAGAGGAAGAACAGGCCACACCCAATGTTCCACACGCTCGCGCTCAGACCCTCCTGACAGTACAAACCATACGATCAATAAATAGGACTAATAAATAGCCCGCGGCGCTATCACCGGTACCAAGGAGTGCAAGAACGTGCAGAAAAGGTATTAAATGCTTCTTATTTTCGTATAAAAGGAAATGCTAATCTCATCGAATATTTGGCATTCCTTGGAATTTTCGCATACTCCATCACGCACGAGCGAACCAACACACAGACACGTACCGCTTCCTCCTGGGCGAGTTGCTCTAGGTAGGAGGGACCTGGCGCGTCGAGGTACCGGGCAGGCTGGACGATCGGTCGAGCGCCGCTACTCGCTTGGAAATGCAGGAGTGCCCTGTGCACGAGAAGCAGCTGGATGAACATGATTCCCGCCGTTACAACGTACTCCGGCACTCCCTCCGCACCGAGAGACGCCGAACGCAGCTGCTGCAAATGTTGAAGGCGAAGCTGCTGCTGCTGTTGCTGCTGCTGGGTGCTGTTGCTGGCTCGTAGCTCGGTCTTGGCTAACTGCGGAGAGGGACTCTTCGCCTCAGAGACCTCTGTGGAGATTCCTGGCGGCATCACCGTCGTGGATGACGGGGATGGTGGTGGCGGTGGCGGCTTGGGGTCTCCATCTTTATCCAGGATCATCTTGTGGCTGAGATAAGTAGCACCACGATGGCGCTCATCCCTGGTGGTCTTGTTATTGTTTGGTAGCGGGAGGACGTCCTTCTGTGGCTCTTTGCCTTGAGCTTCCCCTAGACCCGCCGGTGCTTGGCAGCCCACCACCATTTCTCCTCTCCGCGGGTCGAGTGTGCCAACGCTTTGTTTTCGCGCAGCTACGCAGTAACAGCTGTAGGTGTCGTTGTTGGATGTTCAGGAGGTGCGGGGAGAGAGGAGACAAAGCTAGTACGTAGCGAAACAGAAGAGAAAAGGAGACAGATACCAAGGTACACTCACGCATGGCAAACCACAAGACCGCCAATGGGCGCCGTTGCTCGCCTGCGTTACGCTAAAGCTCACACGTGCACGCCAAATATTTAATCTTCCCAAGCAACGCGCAGCGATTGGTGGAGAATCGGACATTTGTACGGGTCGGAACTTGTCTCTTCGCGCTTAACCCGATTGTGCCGCTCCGCTGTGTGTCTACGTTCATCCCGGCTTCGCTTGGTAGGCAATGGCGGGTGCGCCTCGGCACCGGTGTTATGTGTTCGTGCGGCGATGGCTACGAGCTCTTCCATGCGATTCGTAATAAAGTCCCTGGCGATCTACAAGGGAGACGGGGTTAAGCTACACGGCCACGTGGGCAAGAGGATCGTGCCTGCGTAGGTGTCCGTTTGGTGATGTGCACGTTCCTCGCTCTGTACTTTTTTCTTCGACGACGGTGATCTCGCTCTTCGGCAAGAAGCTGAGCTCGCGATTTTGTCTGAGCAGAATCATCCTTCTCCTTGCCTGCAGAGAGGTACTGGCCCGCAAACAAGTCCACATCGGGCACCTGAGAAGAAGACGATTGATACATTTGTAGCGGATCCTAATGATCCAGTCAAGCCGGGATCCATGTCTACCTGGCATTCTGGTCGCTGCAGGCGTATCTGCTTAGCTCTCAGCGCGGCTTCATTGTATCGCTGCAACCTGAGGTCGAAGCGCTCTTAGTGAACCACCTTCAGAGCCTTGTCTAGGAGTACGTGCGTCTCCTTATTGCCCAAAGTAGCCTGCTCGCCCTCCGTAGTCGCTGCTATCGCCGTTGGAACTGTTGTCGTGCTGCTCACTTGAGGGACGTGGGAATCCTCATCTGAGGTCACATCCCGAAGCTGCACGACGCCAGGCGCTCCCGTGTAGAACAGACTCGAAGGTCCATCGGGTCCCTCTGGCTGCGGTGAAAGAGACGGTGAAGTGAGTGAAAGAACATGCACATGTCTCACACACCACACCGCGGTCTTTTCGTACCGGCGGAAAGCCCGTGGTGCGGATACAGCACTGACGGGCGTGGCGCGCAAGAGAAGCCGGCGGCACTCGATGGTTGGCGTCGTACGGACAGTCCACCAGCATCTCTTTCTCTTCCTCCTACTAATTGTTTTCAAAATCATTTCAATCAATGAAATTATTTGTAATTATTCTACCTCGTTGAGATCGTCAAGCGACCAGCCGAGATCGGCTAAAATCATGCGCAGTCGCATCTCTTGCTGCTGCCATTTCTGCGCGGTTGCCATTTGATTCGAAATCATAAATGAATCAACTTTGCTAATACCAAATTACGTTTCGCAAAAACAATTTGTTTCGTTTGAGCTTTGACAGTAATGGTGGCCTGTGAGGCGCACTGCCAGATGGAGAAGGTCGGTAGTGGCTGTTGGCTAGCTGTTGCAGTCCCCAGAGCTGCGTGATGGGGGAGTGGGTGATTGAGCAGCAGCTCAACGGACTTTCGGCCTCGGTGAGCAGGGCGCTCACTGGGGCACGTTCTGGCGATCCTTAGTCCAGGCTGATCTGCTTGATGCTTACCGCTGCAATCTGGAAGTGTGCCAAGGTAGAGGATCAGTGTTAAAGCTCAAGATTCCTCACCATCAGCTGTCAACTGTACCAGCGTCATTGCAACGGCCTTAAGATGAGTTTTTCATGTTGCTGCTTGTGGGTGGTGGGAGGCCATGCACCATCCTTCTTGTTCAGTGGACTGGGATAAGGGAAGCGGTAGCCCGTGGCCAAGGCGGAAAGGGCAAGGGAGTGGAGAGGTGGATAGGGTCGATGAGAAAATGAGATGGTTGTTGGATACGGCCATACTGCGCAGAAAGCACCGCTTCCCATCCGAACAGCGAAGTTAAGCTGCGCCAGGCGGCGTTAGTACTGGGGTGGGCGACCACCCGGGAATCCGCCGTGCTGTATCCTTTTTACCTTCCTCTACGCTCTCTCCTTTTGTTTAGTTGACCCTCCCTGCAGCAATCCTGCTACGTGCACTGCACAAGTGGTAGCCTGCGCTTGTCAAAACTTTGCTTTGCTTCTCAACCGTGACAGTCCTGTGCATAATACATTTGGCTTGGCTTTGCCTAAACCACAAATTGTTTGGGAAATTTTTAGTTGGTGCAGCCCCAAATTAGCGTTGTATTATAAACACCAATTTATTTTATCGGACTTGACTTCACTAAGGGTGCGCCATTCCATCCTGCATTGTGCATCGAGGCCACGCGATGGATATGATGATCAAATCATTGTGTGAAATAAAAAAGGGGGCCTAGATTCTACAAAGAAGACCTACGCGTGCCTTAGACGTTCTTACGGATCATGGTCTCCACGAAGGCGTTGTAGTCAATCTGCTGGCCGCCACCGGCGTCGCGGATGAGGTCCTCGACTTCGGCCTGGGTGAGCCGCTCGCCCTGGGAGGTGAGGAGGCGACGGAGGTCATTGGCCTCGACGTAGCCCTGGCCGGACCAGTCGAGGATGGAGAAGGCGTGACGCAGGGTGTTGCCGGCCTGCTGGGAGGCCCACTTTTGCTGTCGATTCTGGAAGAAGGCATCGAAGCTGAGACCCGATCCGGCCAGATTCGATGCCTGCTGCTCATTCATGTCCTCTCCCAACGATCGAAAGAGCAACATCACGTCCTTTGGCGCCAGCGACCCCTTCTTCTCCTTGTCGAAGTAGTCAAACACCTCGCGCAGCTCCTGCTGCTGCTCGTGCGACAGCGATTCGGTCATCTTCCTTTTCTTCACAAAAGAGATCTCTCCCTTTTTTCTTCCTTTCTTCTTTCTCTCCTCTCAATCAAGCCTGGATGAAGGAGAAGGGGGCTGTCTTCGCTTTCGATCTTGTCGCGTAGCGTCGCTTTCGATCTTTCTGTTGCTCCAGTCCAGGAATGTGGGGCACCTGGTCCTGCCTTGAAAAATCCGACCATGTATTTCTTTTCTTTTCTTTCTGAAGATTAAAAAAGAAAATATTTTCCTTTCTTTTCCCTTCACAGACCAAGATGGAAGCCCTCTTCCGGAGATCACCGCCAGGACCTGCGGCCTCGCGAATGACCGTCCTGTGCGCTGTGGCATGCCTTCTTGTGGCGGCAGTCTCGCTACTCGTCATGCTGGAGTCGGTGCCATGCGCCGAGGCTCGCGAGGGCTTTGCTTCGACTTCCGATTTTTATCAGATGGTCGAGGACGTCGCGGCGGGCATTGATTACTATGCTCTCCTCGAAGTCACACCCGAGGAAGCAGAAGACCCGGCGCAGCTCAAGAAGACCTTTCGTGCACTCACTCGTAAATGGTAATTATTTTTTTCATTTATCTCAATTTGGATAAAATAATTTAAATAATTAAATTACCATATTTAGTACAAAAGGTTATAAGTAAGCTGCATGTACTGACTTCCACGAGTACACAGGCATCCGGACAAGAATCCGTCGCCAGAGGCAGCCGACCGGTTCCGGCGAGTGGTGTTTGCTTACGACATTCTCTCCGATCCGCCCAAGAAGACCTACTACGACAACTTCCGCACTAGAGGCATGTTCATGAATGTGAGTGACAATCGAAGTCGGTCATCCTAACATCAGTTCCTTTTCGTGTTTAAGGCATTCCCTGGCACGAGGTGTACGGGCGCTATGCGCATCGTTACGGAGCGCCGGAGCATGACATCAGATGGGTCCTCTTCTGGCTGATTACCAGTTAAGACTTCTCTGTTTTGGATCAAGACTGGACTTGTGGCCGACTTACCCTTCCTTACTTGTCGTGCATTGATTGACCGCAGCCGTGACGGTGTTACACTATGCTTACCGAAAGCACCGCTACAATCTCATTCTCTCGCGAGTCAAGATGAATCCGACCTACCGCCATCGGCAGGCACAGCTTCGTGCTGCGACAGGCCGCAATGCTGAGCCTACAAAGAAGAGAAAGAACAAGAAGGGAAATAATAATGCTGCCGACACTCAATCTGGCAACGCTGAGGACGATCTAGAGCCAGAGGTGAAGCTGATGGGAATACAACCACCTGGATGGCGAGACTTAGTGGTGGTGCGTTTAGTGCTACTGCCGTGGACGATCGGTCGTGCACTCTTCTTTTTGCTACGGTGGATCTTCTGGTACAAGCTCCTGGGTAAGACGCCGCCGCCAACGGACTACCGCGAGGCGATACGAGAGCGCTTGGGACTCTCAAAAGAGGAATTCGAAGAGTGGGAAAGTGAGATGAAGGAGAAGCAGGAGAAGGCCATGAAATACGCAAGCCGTCGGTATGGCCGATAACGCGCCCTCGCCCTCGATGAGCGTCACCGTACCTCTTTAGATTAGTCATGAACGGGGATTCTGCCCTGGGTGCGGATTGCTGCAACAGGATGAGAGCATCCCATCCGCAAGCAGTGAGGGACCGGGTGATCATCGCGGAGAGTATTGATGCATTGTTTGCAAGAAAAGCGTATCACGGCAACTTTGATCCTTATTCCTCGCTTGTTCTACGTCGCTTGGCCTTCCTTTCTTTCTTCTCCTTTTTCTCTTTCTTCGCTTCCTTCTCTTTCGCCTTGTTCTTCTTCTCGTTCTTTTTCTTTTTCTTCTTCTCCTCTTTCTCCTCTGTTTGGGGCTCCTTCATAACGGCTTTGTCCTTCTCATCGTTTTCTGTGTCTCGCTTCCGCTTCTTCTGTTTTCGTTCCTTTGGACTCTCTGTAGCGGTTGTCTCCGTCTCCTGCTTTGACGCAACCTCTGCGGTCTTCTCGCCACTGGTCTCCTCTTCTCGCTTCCTCTTCTTGGTCGAGCTGGAGTCGATTGTCAGACTCAACGCTGCACGCGCCTGTTGCCTGATCATATCAAGGAAGTTAAAGTTGGAATCGTTATCGGCCTGCTGGCGGGCCTTCTTGGCTGCCTGCTTCGCTTCCTTCTCTGCTTTCTTGAGTTCATTCTTTTGTTTCCTCTCTAACCTTCTCTCCTTCTTCGCCAGCTTCCTTAGCTTCTTGGCTGAGCGTTTGTCCAGACGTATGGGCGCTTTCTCGGCGTCCGTTTGTTCTGACTGTTCATGCTCCTTGGAGAGGATGCGATGAGACTTCTTGTTGAAATCGAGATTCTTTTGCTTGAGAATCGCCTGGAACTCAGCTTCGTTGAAAGGGGCAAAACCCCACACAGCATCGACCTTCTTCTTGTGGACCGGTTTTCGAGGGGGAGGTGCACCTAACGCCTCCATCGTTGGCAGTTGACATTGCTGCCCAGTTGAACGGTTGATCAGTGATCACGATACCTATGATGAAAAGGGACCTCGTACCGGACCAATATGTCCATCAGTGCCGCAATTGTAGCAGTAGAGCTTCTCAGGACGGCCGATCATGCAGTTGGATTCCTCCATGGCAGGGACATCAGCTACCTCCAGCTCCTCCTCGTCCCCCACAACCTTTCGCAGTGCTGCATCTTCCTAGAGATTGCACGCACACACATTCATCAGAAAAGAATCAATGCTGTAGCGCGCTTAAGCATGGAGTACCTTGGCTGCCTGCGCGCACTCGCGGTCGAGCCAGTACCGCGCACCCTATTGCCAAAAGAGAAGAGTCATCAGTGCATGTTAAATAAAAAGTTAATTAGAATTATTTATCTGCAATACCTATTACAATTAAAAAAAAGCAAAATAACTAAAAATAGGATGAGTTATTCTCATTTAATTTGTGGGTACCTGTTTTTTAGGAGTCGAGGTGGGGGTCAAGATAAGAAGCGAAGGAGGAGGCAATGGCGTGGCGGGCAGGGTGGAGGCCACCGTGGTGGTCGAGCTTGACAGTTCCGGAGTAGAAATCGCGATTTTTTCCGATGATGTCGCTGTGGCGCTCAGCATATTTGTCTTGGCAGATTGATCGGTGGTCTCTGTAGGGCGCACGGCAGAGAGCTGGCCCGTGTATACCTTGAGGTAGAGCGTATCCATAGCCTCCTCATCCATCTGGTCATCGAACTCAGTGGGGTTCGCGGGAGTAAATTGCTTGATTGGCAATTTTTGTCCGCCGTTCTTACCTATGTCTGCCTCTTTGTCCTCTCCCTTCTTCCTCTTTTTGCTGGCATGCTTGTCTGTCTTGGGCTGCTTCTCCTTCTTGCCCTTTTTGTCCTTCATTCTTGCTCTTCTTCATGTCTTTGAAAGTTTGGATTTTTTTGCAAATCGATTTGCTATTTCCGAAAATAATTTGGAGATTTGATCCTCCTAACAACTCATTTACCTTTGTACACTTTACAGGCGACCAGCAATCCTCAATAACGTCGTATGGTACAAGTTACTCTTCCTATTAAGTGTACCTCGTTATTGGACTCAGGATGATAGCGCTCGCAAGAAGAGGATCATGCAATGACAGAGTCCAGGTGTACGGAAGCAACGCTCTTGTTCTCTCGTTCCTTCGCTTGGTAACTTAACTTAAATCCAATGATGATATTCTTTTCATTAATTGGATCATTTTTAACAAAACCATCATCTTCAACTCCGATCTCCTTGATCGCGGAACAGGTTACGTGCCACAATAGAGTGGGCATCACCGGTGGGACCCTTTGCGGTGGCGCGATGCCGTCACGGGATCTTCGAGTGCCCACGGCCATGGATGAGGTCTACATTCCATCGGTCTCTGGTATCAAGTTCTCAGTCTACATTGACGTACGCTACATTGATCAATGGATCCTTCTTACTTGAATCAACTGATCGGTAGCTCACACACGCACCTTAGCCACTACAAACGGGGCAGTCAGTACTTGTCACGTCGCTAACGGTGATTCCTTTTCGCTATTCTGCTATGACTCCTTCAACGGAGAGTATGCGCATGCCTTTCTTAATGACGAAAGATTAACCTCAAGGATTCCACATGCAGTGCACTGTACTTCGTAGCTCATGCTTTGTATGGAGCGCATCTCCGTCTGTCCATCTGGAGCCAGACCTGTATGCTGGTGTGTCCTGATCCCAACTTTTTGTGTCTTGGATGAAGGTACAATGATCTTAATCAAGGTCCGCTAGTTCCATCGGGTACGCCGTACAGCGACGGTTGTTCCATCACCTCGTCCCATTCACTTGGCGTTCTTTTCGGCCTTCAGTCCTCCGCGACCTGTGCCTGTCCACTAGGAAGGACCGGTCCGGACTGTGCGGACTGTGCGTTTCGCTGTTTTCTTAAGGACTGCTCTAATGAATGTTGTGTTTTGTGTTCATCACACTGGTCCATGTGAGAACAATCTGGTCCACGCCATCCGTCCTTGCAGGCACATTGGCCTGATGTGTGATCCTCTCAATCGGCTGCCGCTGCTTCGGGAACGCAACCATGAAGAATTGCACACAATGTACAGGCAACTGGACAATGGAATGCTCTATGAGCAATCAACTGCTATCCTAACCTTGTGTACTACAGCTTATTGCCTACCTTCGAACTGGAATGTAGCTTATGCGGAAGCTGACTGGATTCCATATGCTCCACCATGTCCGAACGAATGTACGGACAGCAACCATGGAACCTGCATCAACGGAACACGTCACTGCAAGGATGGCTGGCGAGGGAAAGATTTCTCGGTTGTTCGGTGTCCACGAGTGAAGGAGAACTGCAATGGGGTGAGTGTGATGGCAGCGTGTCTCCTGCGCAATGCAAGTGTCACGGTGGGTGGACCGGACCGGACTGTTCAATTCGTACCAATAATCCACTGTGTCCCTATTGGGGAGGGAGGGATTGTTCGATCTAACCAAGGAAAGAGTGATACTACAAGTAGCTCTACAGCCACGACCTACGGCGTTACTAACGAGGCAACTATTACTCCTCGGCCATTATAAACGTGATTCCTCCCGCTCAGGCCTGGATTCTGTGCGTGGTGGTGACCTATGCTGTCTATCGATCAGTCGGCGCGTACACGTCTGCATAGGTCGACCTAAGGAACATTGGGGTCGTCAACTTTGGATCCGACCAAGGCGAAGACCAACTGTGATGATCACAAGTGTGTGATCTCAGGTTTGGTGTCTTGGCCTGGCTACAACACAGCCAGAGCTATATAGAACTACTCCCCCTTCCGTACATGTCCATCTTCTTCTGATCCTGATCTGTCATCGGGAGTGAGAGAATGTTGATGGATTAAGCGACGAAGGAGACAGAGGATTTGAGACACAAAGGGCGCCTAAGCCTATTGCTGAACGGGTTCTGATGTCTGGGTGGAGTTGAGGGGCCCTCCCACGAGCAGGGCGAAACTAAAGTAGATGCAGTCAATGGTCTCAGGTGCGGTTTGGTTGCCCGTGTAGCTGCCACCGGTATCGTGGCTCTCGTCGATGACACGACCGGCCACCATGTCGATGAACTCATGAACAGGGAACTCGGGAGGCACCGGGTACGTCGTGGGATCCACGGCATGCAGCAGATCCTCGTTGGTCATGGCCGCGACGTAGGCTTTCGCACTGGGAGTATAGTAGAAAGCGTCGGTCACTACGTGGCGATACACTAACACCGGTACCAGTTGCAGATGACGCTCCGCCGCTATGGCTTCCGCTACGATTCGATCGACTCCCTTGAGCTCATCCGGGGTGGTCTCGTTGCCGACATAACGATGCGAAAGGATGATCCCGAGAGGTGCCCTCGCATCGACCTCCTTGATCTCCTTGACGTCCTTGTTGCTCCGACCATCGACCTTGGCGCAGTAGGCCCGCACGGCCTTCATCAACCGCGCTGTCATAGTATCGAGGCTTGCATCAGGCACTGAAGACGCGCGCACGGGAGATAGGGCTTTGGCATAGTAGTCCTTGTGCAGGAAGTTACTGCATAGGCGCCTACCCTTCAACATTTTGGAGTTGCTCGTCTCTTGGCCCAGATCATCCTGCCCCGGCTCGCAGCGAATAAGATCAAAGGTTAGGGTCAGACGGTCACCGGAGGCCACTGGGTCAACTTGATGTGTGCAGTCACCGTAGAGGGCAGCCCAGGAAGCGACAGGTTTGTTTGTGCGCTTATCCGGAGCGAAGTCGTGGGTGAACGTAGTGCCAGAGTGGCTGACTACCAGTGCCCCGCCTACATGCTGCGCCGGAAGGCCGATTACCACGGTGCCGATCATGGCTGGATCGCGAGGCGTATCGACGTGAGCCACGAAGAATCCACCTGGAGCGTAAAGGTTGAGCTTGTGTAGGCGCATGGTGCACGGATAGCCAGGCTTGAGGGTCGAGAGTGCAGCGTCGCGCACTGCGCGGACCAACGTGGTCTGCTGCCAATCCATTGGAAGGCAGCATGGCGACACCAAACGCAGCCGATCGGATGTGATCTCTCGAGCGCGACGCACGCTCTCGTCCAGTACGTCGGTTCCGGCGCGTAAGTCGCCAAACTTGGAGGGTACCGAGCGTGCCCACAGAGCGGCCACGTCTGGCTCGCCGAGAGTGCCTGCCGGATGCCAGCGTCGCTCCCCATCAACGCCGACTGGATCCAATACTTCAATGCCGATGACGTGTTCATGATGCCACCTAATCCTCTTGCAGTCCTGCATGCACATGGGCAACTTGCGTAGGTTCACGGTGCCACCGCATGCATATGGCCTCTGCAGCTGAAGGTCTCGCAACGCAACAGAGATGGCAGCCAAGTGGCCGTCCTCTATAACCTTGCGGCGAGCTTGTCGTGGCACAGGAGGCGTCTGCTTTTTCTTCGTAAGCCTGCCGCGGTGTGTGCGTTTGCCAAGCACCTTCTTGAGCGATTTGAGATCTTCCTGGTTGAAAAGGGTGGCCGTCTCCGGGGAGTCAAACGCACTGCTACGTCCGTAGAATGCGTCGATGATGACCTGCTCCTCCGGGGATATTAGAGGAGTGTAGGTCGATCGCCAGACGCCGTCAGCTTTGCGTTTTTCCGGGTCGACTGGGGCCGCGAGCCTGTCCTCCTCGTCGGGTACGTCACATATGTAGGGGTTGGTGTGCATCCGAACTTTGCCAAGATAGCGTAGGGAAGCTTCGGATGTGGAGTTGTATAGGTCCCTCACGGCCTTCAAAATCTCGCTGATGCGTTGATACGTTTCGAAGGCGCTCGATAGAGAGAGGGGCGCCGTGTCCTCCTTGGTGGAGTAGTGCTCCGGAGGGTCCATTGTCAACAATGTACTGGAAGGAACAGAGAGCCAAGGTCGTTTTGTGCCGTGACAAAGGTGCTGATTTCTACCGAAATCTTTTCAAGAATGACAGGAATTAGGGCTTTTACTTCCCTTTTTTGGACCCCTAACCCCCCTTTACATTTCCCCTTTCTTTCTGGAAATTATTAAGATCAATCTTCTTCCGGAAAATTTGTTTTTTTAAAGAGGAGTAGAAAAATTAACTTTTGGCGGGAAGAGGAGGGGAACTTACCGGCTAAGCAGAGTCACAGCTGGAGAGGAGGAGGGGAGACCACCTGGGCTCACGGCGCGTCGCTTACCCATCACCGTTACGGGAGGCCCTTGACGGAAGGTTCGCCCTACACTAACCTCCGTGCGACGTGGCATTCACTGAAAGGGCTGCAAACGCTTGAAATTAAACCCATTACTACTGCATCATGCAGGCCGCGCTCACACACCGTGCACTGGATCCATGCACCTCGGTCGTCCGAAGACTTCCAAGGGGAGTCAAGCCTCAAAGTCCAGAGGATCAGCGCAGAGCATGGGCCCACTAGCCCCGTCTGTCGCCTTTGCCTCGGACGCCTCGTCGCACCATTCGGTGGCGAACTTGAGCCACACGTTGCGCGCGCCATTCCAATCCCTGTCTGTCTGAAAGCTGCATTGCAGGCATGAGAAGTGCTTGCTCCCGCCCAGGTCGTCGTTGAGCCACCCGCATGCACCACAGTCTTGGAAGTGTAGGACTCATCGACGAGCACCACCCTTGTGGTGGGATATTTCCTGATCTTGTGGAGGAGATGCTGCTTGGAATAATAAGTTTTAAATAAGTTCTGGGTCACACACACCAGGTTGACACTGATGCTCCTGTTCGCCTAGTTTTCGCCCGAATAACCACGTGTAGCTTCGCCGATGTACGGTTTCAACTTTTCAGGACCTGATGTTTTTATTCGTTGCAACGCTTAAGGAGAGCTCTCAGTGTATTGCTTTGTACAAAACGATCACCTCTTTTGGTGTCGCACGAACTTGATAGTGAGAAGGATCATCACGATGAATGCCAAGTAGAAGCCAAGGAAGACCAGACCATCGCGTAGCATGTTATCCGTTTTGAAGGACACCTGCACAACAACTACCATCAGCTGATGGATCTTAAGCATCTTGCAAGTGGGTTCATCATACCGAGTTCAGGAAGTCAATTCCGTTTGTCATCCTGCAGTAAGGCAGGGTGTTGGCGGTTCCGTTGATGGGAACCTGCACGTACTCACTCCCAGAGCAGTATAGGTTGAGGCCGTCCATCTCGTTGGCTACCAGTACCTCCAGTGGATACATGTTGATGTCTGAGAGAGAATGTGTGAGTGTGTGTGAGAGAGAAAGAGAGAGAGAGAGAGAGAGAGAGAGAGAGAGAGAGAGAGAGATATGTACCTAGATAGTGTACCCAGATCCAATAATCAGGGATGTTGTTTCTCGATATGAGGAAACCAGAGAATAGAGCAAAAACAGTGAAGGCGATGGCGCAGAATGAGTTGGCGAGGATCATGTTAGGCGCGAGGAGTGCCAGCAGCTGGACGAGCGCGAATGATATCAAGAAGTTGAGGAGCATCACAGAGAAGAAGATCCAAAACTTTCCCGCGTCGTACTGCAAACCGACGATGAAATAGGTTGGAATACTGTAGAAGAACAAACAAGATTAGCACGTGTTATTCCAGCAGGTATGGAGTGGTCGTACACGTAGAGCACTGTTGCTACAAGACAGAACGGCCACTCAACGATGATCATGGTGATGGCGTAGGCCATACTATTGTATGTACGGGACGCATTCTCACGATAGAACACAGCGCGGTCGAGGATGACTCGTGCAAGTAGCTCTGTATGGATACGATCAGATCAGCGGCGGAAGTGAGAAAACGAAGCGTCTGGCACGTACGCATAGAGGTCAAGTTGCAGATCAGAAGCGAAAAGTAGATGACTGCGGCGCGTTCCGTGGCACCCACCTGATTATTGTCAAGTTGAAGGAACAGTGTACCCTACATAGAAAAAGGAAGCGTTAAGACGCTCCTGCGTTTGCCAACCAGCTTGGTATGCAGGCCTTTACCATGATGAGTCCCATGATCAGTGGGGACATGACTTTGCCTATGAAGTCTGGCGGTGTTCGCCAGTACTGGAGGAATGATCTCTTGAGTAGCTCCCAAAATTGCACGTAGAATGGTGTGGCGTAGCGGCCGCGCATCTTGGACTTCATTTCCTTCCACCTTCGTCGCATTCTGCCAGAGGACTCATTCAGTTCAGCGTTCTTAGGATAAATGCCTTGTTCGAGAGCTGCAGGTGTTCGACACGAATGAAGAAAACGTTTGAATGAGCGAGTGTGACAGAAAGAAAAGAGGAATGGACGTAGGTGCCATCTTGGGTTTCTTTGAAGAAGCTCGATTCTTTGTAAGCCATCACGGCAACATCGTTATCCTCTGTTTTGGCTTGGCCATCATCGGCTGCCTTCTTCTTTGCCCCGGATATACCTTAGGTACATTGGGATGAGAGGAGGAAGACAACTAACTGAACAAGTAATGTAGTGCAAACCTGCTCCAGTTACTTCTAGGATGAACTCTGCTGGATTCTGAAAAGGCTTGAGTTGGCGACCAAGAGCATTTGAGAAATAGTCCAACATGATCGAGCAATCGCCTGGTCGCTCTCCAATCGGGCCAAAGTAGGTTGTATATCCGCCTGGAGTTGGTGGTGAGCTATTGTGCAGCTGTGGAAACGACTTGGTTTTTCTTACGTACCTTTTTTGAGAAGCAGAAGATGGGTGAACAACCCGAAGATAGTGGCAGAGGGCTGGTGGATGGTGCAGACCACAGGTGTGCCTCGGTTGGCAATGTTTTGCACGGCTTTCATAACACGTTCGGCACCAAATGAATCCAAGCCCGATGTCGGCTGTCATATTGGTATGGAGGAAACACGCTTAGACGTCAGGATAATGGATTACCGACCAAGGGTGTGTACCTCATCCAAGAAGAGGATGGCTGGATCAGCGGCCATCTCGACCCCCATCGTGACACGCTTGCGCTGATCGGCGGAGATTCCGTCCTGAGCGTTGTTACCGATCACCATATCGGCCTGTTTTTCGAGGCCAAGGATATACAGCAGGCTGCGCGCATATTGCTTCTTCTGGTCCACAGGAATGGTCTGCGAGAGACGTGTCTGTGCACCGTGTGGAACATGCGCACGGATGAGTTGATGCATTGGAAAGGAAGCAAGGTAAGGGATAAAGTACAATAGCACTGAACTCGAGCGCTTCGAGAACAGTCTGAGAGGGATTGTGAATATCCTGCTGTTCGACATAGCCGATGATACGGTTGAGACTGCTGTCCGCCTTGCGGCCATTAATCAAAATGTCGCCTGTGGTCTTGCCACCGGTCTTACGGCGTGCGAGTACATCCATCAGCGTGGACTTGCCAGCACCCGAAGATCCCTGTGAAAACGCGGCACTGTCAACCAGGTGAACTTATGTTATCTAACATGAACCTCCCAGATTATACGTGCCATGAGGGCAAGCATCATTCCAGGCTTGACGTAACCAGACACATCGTGTAGTAATTGTAATTCCCTCTTCTTGAGCCCCTTCCGTTGGAAGACTGAGTAATTGAGGTTGTGCCATGACAAATAGGCTCCATTGTCGAACGCCATATCGCGCTTGCTCTTATGTCCTGGATGGATGTGAACAATTGGATCCAGTCAACGACGTTCTTCAAGTAGTAGATTGCAGTACAATACCTTTCTTACTGATGTGCTTGGCAGTAGCTTCCTTCTTAACTTCTTGAATGTTGAACTCAGCTAGCTCGGTTGCTTCGCTGTTGTTTGACTCTACCATGCGCGCAGCGGGGGGTGGTTGATGTCTAATTGGAATAATAGAGTAAGGTCAATAGTTATATAGTAACTAGTAGGGAAATTATCAAAGGGTTTGGGCCTTATTAGCGTACCTGATGAAGCTAAGAGCGAGGAAAGCAAGGAAGTTCCAGATAAACCAGTAGCAGCAAATTACGGCTAAGAACACCCACTTTATCCACGAGTAGTCCCACACGTCGAAATCGTCAATTGCATATCTGGTTCCGCTTGTTATACCGCAAGTTTGACTTCCTAAAACGTTGCTCAGTCTCCCCAGCTAACTGCAAAGGTGTTGCGATGAAGAGGAACGAGGAGAGAGGAAAGTACCCGCATAGCCCGTGGGATAGGGATCGTTGAAATTGGACACTGTTGTGGGAGGCACTAGCTCGTCAGCATGACACTTGTATGTGGTGTCCCAGAACTCATTTGCAACGAGGCCTTGGAAACCATAGATCTAATGGTGTGGTAAGGGATACAAGCTTAGCGTGAGATTGTCATGACTGTCAAGCTCTTTTACAGCAACAGCATACCGCTGGATTCATCCAGTAGGCCCAGATCCACCAGCCAGGTATCTCCGTCTGTCACACAAAAGCGTCGCTTAAGTGAAAAGTAGAGCAATCGTCGCTACAAACTATTCTTACCCTTGTGATCATGTATCCACCCAAGAGCACAGACAAGGCCGTGAACACAGGGGATATGCCCTGTGCAGCATTCAAATCAGGTGCGATACATGCTATGAATCTGTTGAATGACCGAGTCATCTGCACCACGGAACAATGAGAAACGCCTGCCCATCATTAACACAATTGGAGATGGAGTGCGCACGAAGTAGTACGCTCCGCAAATGAGCAGGAAAAAGATGAAACGGTCCCCGGAGGAATTTAAGCCTGTCATCCAGTACGTGATGCTGCCGAATATCAGTGTCTCGACCGTCGTCATGGGAATCTGTTATGCGGAACGAGAGAACGAGAATCAGCCTGCGGTTAGAGGTGGTCGGAGGCAGTAGCGACACAACCCAGAATTGGAAGGGGGGGGGGAAGATGCCTACCTCGGCGAGAATACCAGCGAGAAGATAGGGCAACGGTTTATAGTATTTCGAATCTCGTTGATAATAGTAAACCGCTCGATCGGCGATGATACCCGGAAGAGCATTTAGCGCAGAGAAGGAGAAATAGGCCATGATCGTGAAGACCAATCCAAGTTTGGTACGAGCATCGTCCTGGTAATGACCACACAAGGATATCAACGACGATGAGACAAGACATACATCGAGACGACCAATGGTCAAAGAGGCAACAAACCTGATAATTGTCAAGTCGGAGGAAGAGTGTGCCTGTGATGAGAGAAATGAGAATTGCGCTCATGACGCGCGATCGATTCGTGGTCATGTCGCGCCACTCTTTGGTAAAGGCTCGCTTGGATAGAAGCCAGAACTGCCTGACCATCGATGTTGGGTATTTCTTCTCCCTGTGTGATTTCTCTTCTTCTGCAGACTGTGACAATGACGACGAACTAGAAGATGACGCCTTCTCTACATCGGCCATGGTGCGTTGGTAGTATGTGGACTGCTTGTAGGCGTCGACGAACTCAGAAGGAGTGAGCCAGTGGAAATCATCCTCGCCGCTCTCCTCATCCAACGCTGCGTCAGCTCGATACTTGAAGGGGTTGGCCACGGTCCCAGTACCACTTTCGGTCACCTCCTCTGCACACACACACGCAAAAGGTGACATCAGAAGGGAACTCACGGATCAGTAGCCACGGAGGCGTACGAAGGAACTCGGCTGGGTTTGTATTTTCTGAGCAGCTGTAGCCAAGTGCGTTGAAGTGCTCCATGGCCTCTTGGCGGGTACCGAAGAAAGCCATCTCACCGTGGGAGAGAATGAGCACGTTATCGAATAAGCTAAACACCTCGTAGCTTGGCTGAAGTAGCGACGCCAACACCGTGGCCTTCATGTCGGCCAGCAGGCGCACGGCACGAAGTACGTCGTACGAAGCCGATGAGTCCAGACCGGTCGTTGGCTCGTCCAGCAGGAAAATGGAAGCGTCCTTGACGGCCTCCACGCCTATGGTCACTCGCTTCTTTTCGCCTCCGGATACGCCGCGAAGGAGGGCATCGCCCACTACTGTGTTAGCGCGGTGCGAGAGTCCGAGTGTCTGCAAGATCGAATCAACTCGTTGCGCACGGTCCTTGCTTGTCAGCCATGATCCCATTTGGCAATCGGCACTGAATCGCAAGGTCTCTTTCACTGTCAACTGGGCTGTTGGTGGTGAGCCAACAGCAGATGAATGTTAGTAGGACTCGACAGGAAGTCGTTGCTGCTCAGCACAGAATGCAATCGTACCGATATGCGTGTCGCGCTGTGGAACATAGCTGATCGAGCGGTGGTAGTTGTCACCTTTCGGGTCCTTGCCATTGAACAAGATTGTGCCGCTCTTCTTTCCCGTCGACATGTTGCCGCACAGCAACTTGAATAGTGTGCTCTTGCCACACCCTGCGAGTCAGCGTACAACACAAACATTTTTGAGAGTTGAAATCAAGATCAAAAAAACATCACGCGCGAAATCGAATCATAAATATTTGGATAAACAAAATTTGAGGAATTTGTTGAAGGTTGCTGGGTTACCTGGAGCACCGAGGAGGAGTGTCATTTGCCCAGGCTTGAGATAAAAGCTGACGTCGTGGAGGATGTCGATGGGTTCTTTCTTCTTCTTGGCCTGCGCCACGAAGTTGAGCTGGGTGGCCACCGTCGTTTGCGTCTTCTGTGGCGGGGCGGCTTTGATGGTGCAGGTGAGGTGAGACACGACCACCTCAATCGGGCTGTAGTTGGGCGCAGTTATCTTCATCTGGTTGGCGATGTGGTCGCGCAGCAAAACAGTCTGATCGTTCACCTGAATCCGCAGCTCCGAATTGTCCTCTTCGTCCTGCACCGGGTTAATGTGTGAGAGAAGGGCAGGTAACGTCAAGCTTTCACCCGTGGAGAGTGCGGGAACCGCGTACACTCGAATCGTTGCCGGCAACGGCTGCTGTGAGGACCTCGGGAGAATGATGGTCTTCCCCTCCTTCAGATGAGGAGGAATGGTTGTCCTCCTCTCTGGCTCCTCCGTTATCCATGTTGTGCGGCAAAAGAGAGAAGATGTGTGGCGGAGTGGTGAGAAGAAGAGGTGAACTCTGTGAAGGTGGTGCGTCATGCCAGCCTTTTTGCTTGCCTCACAGTTGGCAGCTCGCCAATGGGGTAAAATCACTGTGTGTACATGAGCCGTTGCGATGGAGATCACTAAAAGGTGAGAACAGACCTCGTCCGCCTAGCCCTTTTACTGACCAATCGAACGATTTCGTGTATTTATGTCGGAGAATTGGCAGTTTGGGCTTTCTAAACACATCTCGAAAAGAGCTCCCAAATTATTTCGTCGGCGGGGAGAGGAAAACAGAAAAAGCGGCGTTTTCGAGCGAGATGATGCCCATGGTTGTCATCTTCAATGGCCACGTCACTTGTGCAAGTGATGGTCAAGAAAAAAAGCCCGTACATGCCAGTCGCAGAGCGCGCAGCTTTTCGTGGCCCCTTCCTTCCTTGACACGAACTTCCAAACTGCGACCATGGTGCAGGCCTTTATCGACTGGAATGTATGAAATACGATTGGCTGCCGCAGCAGGTTGGTGGGTTTTGGGTCCTGTGGGTTCTAGGTAGCAAACTCTTTGCCAAACGTTCTGGCACGACAATGGACAACAAGGGCACGACGAGTGCCAAGTCGGCCTCGTCCTCCTCCTCATCCAAGGGTTCAAAGATCTCCGCCAAGGAGCTGGAGGAGTGCTGCTACTCGGCCAGCACCGAGGACGAGGACTCCTCCTTGTACTCTCCCTCCTACGAGGAGGTGCCCGCAGCACCCCGACGACGGCCAGCTCCCTCTCCCCAACCGCCTCCCCTACCGGCTGCGTGCGTCCTCCTCGCTCCTTGGTAATTATTTTTATATTTATAGGGGAAATTTGATTAAAGATCGATTTTACTTAAAGTAAAGAAAATGAATAAGTAATCGATTAGATGTGGAGTTGCTGCTAACGGTTGGTGGTGTGGATACAGAGAGGAGGGAGGATCGTACGAAGAAGTCCCAGGGCCGGCCACCTCGAAGACCTCCTCCGCAGAGGCAGAGGGCGACGGTCAAAGTGGGGCTGCCGATAGCCTAACCTCAACGGCGTACTTCATCAGCGTGCCCGAGGCCTTGTGTACCTTTTTCCGTCTCCTCTTCGTTTTCGTTCTTTCTTCGTTTTTCGCTTTTGTGGTAGGGCGCGCGTTCTTCGAGCCCTCTTTCACTCACCGTTTTGAAAACGTGACGCGCTTGTCAATTTACACAGGCACACCAAATCCGTCAACAACACCGACAGAAAAGCCACAGATCGCCGGTCAGGAGGGTTACGATGCATTCTGTCCCGACGAGGAGGAGGAGGAGGAGGAGGAGGATGGAGAGGAGAACAAGAAGAAGGAAACACAGAGTGATCATGGTGACGCTAAGAAGGCTGACATTGATTCTGATGATTACGAAGAAATTCAAAGTGAGAAGGTCTTTACCAAGGAAGCAAGCAGTGCGCGTCCGGGTGTAACAGGCTACGACAAGATACGTACGTCTCGCCGGAAGTCCTCTCCAATCAGTCTCAATAGCTCGATTTTGTTGAAATTCTTCTGATACTGATAGATGAATTGTTAAACAGCCTCTCTAGCCAAGCAGGGGGTACCATCATCCCCGAAAGGAACGTTTATCTTACGACCAGTAGGGCCGAGAGATAATATAAAGAAGACAGAAAGCAAAGAAAACGGCGCACCAAAACCGAAGAACAAAGCAGGCAGTCTGTACGCGGCTTGCATTTCATGTCGTTTTATACGACCAATGGTGAAAAGGGACATTTAATTATCGCACTTTATTTCAAAAACACAGATGGAACAGTAACTTCCAGCAACTTCTCAACATGGAGGACACGGAAAGCAAGTTCCATAAGCTGGCGTTTCTTGCACATGACTTCCAGCATGCGGCTGAAGGTGGAATTCCTTCTTGATGAACACGTGTGCGTTGTTCGTTGATATTGAGACTTGTGGTGTGCGCCCAGTATATGGTAAAATTATCATCAGCGAACGGTATCTTCCTTATGAAGAGAAGACCCTTAAGCCGGAGAAGGATATGGGGTACATCTCAACCTCAATGCAAAGTTTGGCTCTCCCTGTCTAGACAAGTGTGATATCTCATACTCAGAATCTAGGGGCCTCGCTGGAGGAGAGAAGTTCCTGTGTCGTGGGATACTCCTCAAATATGCGATCGACTCACGCCTCAAGAATGGGAAGTGGTGAGTCCATCTCTTTAAAATCTCATCTCATTATTTCGATAACAGCCGTGACAATTTTTTTCTGAATTGTTTGCCGTGGATGCAGGATGTACGGTGATAATGTTCCCGATGATGCATCAGCCATGAAGTCCGCTGGTACTAGTGACGGCTCAACACACACGTGCGAGGAGCGTAGCACTAACAACGCAGCATTATAGGACACGAGTTGCGCTGCTGCGGAAGAATTGTTGACTCAGGAGAAGCGTTCAGTGAGGGCGTTCTCGTTCCCCTAATGACAGGCATGTTGCTTCTCACCAGTCCTCTCTCGTCCATCGATCACCAGTACTGATGACAGAGAGGCATCACACACACACACACACACACACACACACACACACACACAGTGGTGGATTATCGAGGATTTCGACTCACGGCCGTCTCGATGCTACCTGTCTCGAAAACCACAATTTGTTATGGATCTAGTGATGGCGGCAAGACCGTTCACGCCGACTACCCTGAGTACAACCAGCGGTACCGCGCCTTTGACCTCACCTTTGAATTACATTTTGACCAAACGTTGTGCACCAAAACTTCAGATTCGAGAGAATATTTCAACGACTAAATCTTAAGCCACATCAAGTGCGCAAGCAGGTTCTTAGTGGCCCTGGAGATATTGAAGGTACGCGATCATTGTCCAATCTCGTCGAACTCCACTAACATGACTGTCGCCTGTTTTTTTTTTCCTTTCCCTTGTAGGCCATCTCGGTGAAGATGACAAGCTTTATCTGCTTGATTTTGCTAGGCTGTATCCTCCAGGTATATACGCCTTATACTTCTTTCGCTCCCCGGTGGTCCTTTTACAAGAATAATTATGGTTAACATGTTATTACAGAGAGCCCCATGGCAGTTAAGGGTATATTTGATACACCGCAGCCGCGTGCCATATTCTACAAAATGTTGCGACCTGGTACTCCACCATCACAAAGCACTTTACAAACAACCTAGATCATCCTCGAATCCCTTTCTCATCTCAACAGAGCTGGTTCAGTCAAATGTTAGCGCTCAGGGTCGGCGCATTCCACTTTCTTCTGATGCTTACACGTACACGTTACCAAAGCAATGAAAAATCGCTCTTAATGTCGACGCTTTGATAATAATGGGTATACCTGTGGTGGGGGCATGCAGTGCATGGCAAGCTGCAGATCCAAATGTTAAAGAAAACAACGCGGAGGTGACAACTGCCACCTACCGTATATTGGATGAGTTGATACCCGCTCTTGTGGGAGATCTTGTTGCCAAATGTGCAAAGGATGCCGACCGCTACGTAGACTTGGTACACATCGTGTCTAATCACGCTGACCTTTCTGCACAAGACTCTTCCTAACAATTATCGTTGACTCGATCACATTGTAGAGATCCAGTCCTGAGTGGTTACCGCACATGCCACAGGATTACGTAGTTACTGCAGAAGAGCTGACTGTGAATGCTCAGAAGTGTGGCGTAGATGTTGAAACGCTAAACAGGTGAGATAGTATCTCTCCTTGAGGTCATTTGATATACACACCACGATTGCTTACCCCTAACCTTTTCTATGTGCTGGCGGAAAGGCGACTGATGTACATTCTGCACGGCATGCATTGGAGGGGCATCAACAATCGATATTTAGGAGAAATTAGACATCGCCTCATGTCAAGTTTCGGCAATAATCCCTCTCACCGCATGTTCAATACTCAGCTCTTTATCGTGGTGGCGCTACTCTTCACTGAGGTACGTCTAGCCCGGCTATTGTCCGACTCAGGCCACAGAGATAATCTTAATCATACTATCGCACAGATGGCAGCTCGCATTGCCAAGAACATCATTCGTGCCATGTTGCGCGAGAAGATGAAAGAGCTCAAGGTTCCCTCCAGTGAGCCGTATAGGCAGCTGGTATTGACGCTCCTCAATCTTTTCTCGGGACATTCCGATCGGTCCTGTGAGTTCTGGACCTCAACAAAGACCCCGCCAGTTGACGAAAAGGACATTCGCGATGGCAGTATGCATCCTTCGTTTTTTTTTTTTTTTAAGTTCCGTGTCGATCCTTATCTCTTTGATTGCAGCTGCGCAGGAATTACAAGGAGGGCTCGAATACTACATCCACATAGCGGCTCGCAGTCAAGAGAAAGAGAGAGGCGAGGATCTATCGGAATCGGCAATGGGCGGTTACACGGAGTCCCTGAGTTCCGATATCGAGGGTGTACTACCTATCAAATGTACAGTTCACATACACCTGTCAACCACCATGATCATATTAACTTATGATTGTGATCGTATCTTAAACAAGGTTGCATTCGTGCCAAGTACGGAGCTAATGCTCTCACGGCACAAGAGTGGAACTCATCCAACAGGATGGAGCCTTTCCTATTCCAAGGGCTTTTCTTTCGGTATCTTAAATCGTAACGCCCGCTAAGTGTCATGCTGATTTTTTTTTTTAATCCTCCCCTTGATTTCTTTCTCTTAGGCGGTTGTGCGAGATGCTCAATATTATGCTCGCAGATGAACCTCGTATCTTCGATACCCTCAACTGCGATCTGCCTCCTCCTGAACCTCGACCATATGAATTCATGGATCCGCATTTGAAGGAGCTCGGTGTTAAGGTACACGCTCGCTTTCATTCACAGAATGCCTCGTGAGCCTTTTTCATCTCATACGACGGCCATATCTGATATAAGGTCAAGCACATGCACCTGGTGTCATCATTTGAAGGCTTTGCACTGTACCGTCAGGCATTCAAGCTTCGTCAACAGCTCAGCGAAACTACGGAGCACGGTCAGTACTCGACACTTCGGGAAAAGATTTTCCGCCTTCTCAGTTTCGCCAAGGAGAAGCTTGAGCTGGCCACCTTCAGTATTCCTGTACGCTGAAGTACCCCGCTTGTTGTTGAGGCGACATAACCATGACACTCAAAATTGGGATCATTTCATTGTGACGAATGCAATCGTGACGTACAGGATAGCGTAGAAACTCTCATACACCTGGGAAAGGTGGAGGCATGGCTTGCGGCAAACGCTGTCATAGATCAATCGGGCCGTTCCTCCGCGCAGTACACAACGGCCCTTCCATTGTGGAGGTTAATTGTTCAACCGAAGTTGCTCACTTTCCTTCGTCAGGGACGGTTTCCAGGCGGCAGTCAAGTATCTGGGCCAGGCGTGTCTTCTATTGAAACGGAAGGCACAAACGGAGACGGACTATACGGCAGGTGTGAAGCAATGGCTCCGAGCGGTGTGCGACATGGCTCTAGTCGTATGCCAGTGGTCAGTGGCAGCTTCAAGTGACACCGGATTCCGATCTAAGGGTGAGAGACGGATTGATCTCTGGGAAAGGTATCTCTCCACTAGTTTATACGATCCATGCTTAGCATTCGATTTTCTAAGCGCGATCCGTTACACATCTCTTGACGTACATGACAGGGCGATTTCCCTGTACTATTTCGCCCTGTCATTCCGTGATTACCGCCGGGATTTGATGAAAGAATGGAAGCAAGAGGCCCGAGCTGCTAGTGTGGTACTGAGCGATGAGGAGGAGGCGGCAATTCACGCCGTGCGCGGCATGAGCGGCCCGAGCGCAATGCGAGAGGCTGAGGAGGTGGGACATCTGGCCTCGATCCTAATCAAGTATCAATGTGTTCGTAAGCGTCGAGAGACCGATTTTGCGAACAAGAGTTTCGGGCGCAAGGACGAGAGGCAGGGTTTCGGAAGCGGTATCCTCAGATCTGTGGATATCTCGCCAACTGCGGAAGAAAAGAAGTCGCCTGGTGCGAGCTCGCACACAATCTCTCCCTCCTCCTTAGTGGGCTCGTCTTCGATGACGAAGCTGGACAAGAAAAGGCAGCTTGAGGAATTGAGCAACCTTCGCATGCGAAGCCTCTCCCAGGCCGAGACGCCAACGTTGGCATCTCCACCGGTGTTAACACTAACTGGAGGTGCTGCGGCCAAGCTGGTTGATCAATCCAGTGCCCTCTTGGAACGAAAAAAGAGTACCTCACCCCTGTCTAACCCTGGCTTAATCTCATGTGTAAAATGCGCTGACGATGATGTATGACCCTTCACTGATCAGTGTTGATGACATCGATGTCGGATTTGACTATGGATGCGGTAAAGTCGGGCTATCTCGTGCACTTCTCGGAAAGGACTAAGAAGTGGAAAAGGAAATGGATTATGATGTTCCAGCTTCCGCCAGTCATCAAGTATTTCAAAAAGAAGAACAAGGTACTTGTTCCAAACTGATCATTTGGAATTGATGATCTAACATTTCCCCTGGGAATAAAAGGATAAGGAAGAAGGCACTGTGGACTTGCCGGGCTGTTCGTGCGATCGTATCGAGGCTAGTTCGGGAAGCCAAAAGTGGACCTTCCGGTACGTAGTTACTGAGGCGGCGAGTTGTTGCACAAGTGTGTATCCTCATACATGGGTTGTGCGCGCTCTCGTGTCTTCTCACACAGAGTACACCATGCCGTGCGAAGCACAGTTGTATTTGCTGCCGATTCTGAAAAGGAGATGCAAGAGTGGATTGAGGCTATTCGGCAAGTCATAGTTTATGTCGCAATGAAGTACGAGAGTGGTGCCAAGATTGCGGGTACCAGTGTTGGTTCGGAGCATAGCAAACGCGCAAGCTCCATTCTATTAAGTTCTGACTTGAAAATGGGCCAATCCTTATCTCGCTACGCGAACAAGCACATTGCGCTACGCACACCGGCCGGCAAGTATTTGGCCATCTCTCCGAACGAGAATAAGTTCGTAATCGGTTCGTTGGTCCACCTCCCAGATTGCAGTGTAAATATTGTAACAACTGTGCCTAAGAATGATGGCTCAAGTTCTTTTTTTTTTCTTCCAACATTTGTGCAGAAGGCAATTTCAGCATTCACTGTATGTTTCTTGTGGAACCGCGTACTTCAAGCACCACGAGTGATACTGTTCATCTTCGACACGCCTCGGGCAAATATTTGGCTGTGGGTGCTGGTGAAGACGGCTGTGGAGTCTCGCTTGTGGGCATCCGAACCAACATGACCAAGGTCGAATGGGAGTGGAGTCACACACTGGAGAAGAACACGGTCGTCATACGCTCGTGCGTCAATGGCAAGTTCCTATCTTGTGAGAAGAATCTTATCAAGGCAGATAAGGAAGCGGCACGAGCGAGTGAGAAATGGCAGGTGGAGACGATTGAAAACATGGTCTTCCTTCGCTCGTCTCTGGGTGAATATCTTGGTGCTCGGCCCGGTGGCACGCTCATCGTGCAAGCACTGGCTCAATCTACGTTCACGACTTGGTTCGTGGACTACCAGCCAGACAAGAAAATGCTTCTCCGTTCTTATCAAGGTTAACGCCCTAGCGCAACAAATTCAGTCTTCTGCAAATGATGTGCGTTCTCAGCGTTTTCGTCTTGGTGTACCTTCAGGTCTCTATCTGGCGACAGGCGCGAAGGAGGATCTGATCACACGGGAGGTGCCCTGTGTGTGGCAGTGCGAAGAAATCATGCTAAAGGACGTTCCTTACCACGTCATCTCAACCTCCGAAGGTGATAAGGTTTGTATTGTATTTCATTTTGTGCAAGGTAGGGCACCACATAACTAACTCTGTCCGTGCTGTGTGTGGGGTTGGGCGTGCAGAAGTATTACCTTACCGCAACAACTCAGGGTGCTTTGCGGCTTACAACGACCAAGCCTGATGGCACTAAGCCCACGTTCAGCGAATCACCGATGTGGACTCTGTGCCAGCCGCGATTTCAGGACCTTCACACTCTGAGTCAGCTAGAAGTGAAGCTGGAGCAGTGGGCAGGGAAGGACAATGCCACGTTTCTTAACATCCTTCTACAAAAGTTCCTGAATACGCGTGCCAGCTTCATCTCTGGTGATGCTCTCTTCATTTAGATTCATAAAACCAGGCCTTCAATGATGTACCCTGCAGACGAACCTGTATTGCTGTGCATACAAATGGTGCAGTCCTCGCACACACCAGCTTGCAATCAGACTCCTACCTCCCTTTACATATGGCCAAGCCCTCAGCCCAGATGCCCTGGCCCAGCACTACCAGCCCTCAAATTGCTGTGTCTATCAACTGCAGCAATCTGCACTTGTCACAGTCGAGCTGGAAGCATTGGCACTTCTCACCACAGTTGTGGAAACCTTGCCTGGGTGCATGCTGTGAAATGATGAGAGGCCTCATCATGTCATTATCTTCATGCTCAAGGAGGTGGCAGTGCCATACATAATCTCCCATGTAATCCTGGTACAGCTGCAACCATTTCATTAGCCCTTATACTTTCCCAAGAAAGGTGCAAGAGTGTACCTCAAATGGGACAAGGATGGTCATCACCTTACCAAGCAGGGGTTGAAGGATACAGTTTCACCATGTTGACAAGTGGCATCTCCATGGATGGATCACTGAAAAAGAGTCCATTTAACATTTGAGCAAAGGGATGTCATAGGGTTAGGGTTAAAGGTTTAGGTTTATTGGTTTAAAGTTTAAAAGTTAAGATCAGAGAAATGTATCTGATCACAAGGAAAATCATTTTAAAGTGAGTTACTAAGCAGAATGAAATTAAGAATAAAGCTTATTTAATAGAGTAAAAATGGCTAAGAAGAAGTTATTTAGTAAAGTAAAAATGAAAAATACTTGATTTCTTGAGCTTGAAACTTGAACTTGATTTTGTCTAAAGGCTTGATCTTGATCAAGGCAGGGCATAGGCCATGTTGGCCTGCCATGCTGACATCAGCA